>JAUEJL010083894.1:0-14969 GCA_032274825.1 Drosophyllum lusitanicum
ATGTACTTTTCTGAAAAAGTGCAACCCACTCACAATATAAAATATTAAGTCCCATACCTTTTGCCTTGTAAGACTGTGTTTCTCTTTTCATGCTTGTACTTTAAACAACAGCGATGCTTCTTTCAGATTTGACTTTACCAAGTATGGAATTGCCAGCTATACTTAGTTCTTGAAACAAATCTTTGGGATCTTCATATTCTAAAGTATCTTTCTCCCTTTCTAGAGGATAAGATCAATACTTTTTGTCTCGTACTTGATCCAAAAAGTGCTTTATACTTTTACAAACAAAGATCCGAAGGCATAATAGAACAACACATGTTCTGCGTTTTACATATGAAACTTACAATCCGAAATGGTAAGCAGATTTGACATTTTGCTCGACTCAGCTAACAGAATGTACTAAGTACTATCTAAATTACACTACTCATTTGATGGAAATGATCAATTGATCATTTTTACAAAGGCTCAGTTGATACCTATTGCTCAACTGATCATATAGATGCTCAGTTGATGAATCAGTTATACTAGGAAGATATAAGATCATGTATTGATATGATCAGTTGAGCAAGTATGCTCAGCTGATCATTTAAATACATAGGTTTATGTAAGATGAAGGCTTGTGCTTAGAATGACTTACTTAGCTAATTCATGTGGCCTCAGCTTATCCATTTTTCACTCACCTGATGGATATGAAACACTCAGCTGATCAAAGTGCTTTGTTCTGCTTCATAGTAGAAAAACCCTCCGCTGATCAAATTTCTTCACTCAACTGATAGTACTTTTTCCTCGGTTGATGGTCTTCTACACTTGTATTTTCATCCTGATGTTCCTCAGTTGATGTCCTTCGGTTGATGCTTTGAGTAGGGGTTGCTTCTCAGCTGATGTTTCCATACTTAGCAGAATTTCACAAATCTGATTCAAACAACACATGTTTGAATACTTTCTAAGTCATACTGGATTTAGGGTTTGGTTATCATCAAATTCTATGTTTTAACATAGGCAGAGTTGATTATTAAGGTGAAGTAATTATCTCCCTAACAATCGTTCTATTACTTCTTAAGCAAATGCTTATTATAAATGCCATGACATGGATAAACTTTGAAATAAATCACCACTAATTTCAAAGTAATATCCATCGTCAACAAAGGCATATTAAATATAATGTTTCTTACCACGTAGGGCGTAAAAAATACATCCAATAAAGTAATAGATTAGCTGGAAAGAAAGGCAAGATCCAAACTTCCAATCCTCTCAATATGGACAACTACCACGTTTCCCATTTTTGAAGTCCAGCTTTCGTGCCTCATACGTCTACTTCTGAGTAACACCTTCACTTTGTAACAAACAAGTTTGTGACAAATGTGAGCATTACACATAGTGTTCAAAACCTAGCCTTTAGAAGTAGAAGATCCATGGAGTTTGATCATGAATGTACCTGAAGTCAAGGAGCCAATTTCTTTTTCTCATAAGCGTTTTTAGCTCTTCAAGGCATCTAATCTTTCTACAGAAGTAGGAAATTACCCCTTGTGGAGTCTTATCTCGAGGCACAATATCATTGCCCTCTAACTTCACTTATAAGGTAGGCTTGGTTAAACCAAAATTTTCATTTGAGGTCAATTTCTCTTTCTCGGTTTCTTGTTCCTTTATAGTGTTAGCGGAGTGGGTGAGGCGAGCTATACTTTGGCCATATCAGACTTAGCAGTCCTCAGCATGCCACAATGCTCTATCAAAGACTTCTCCATATTGTGCATGTGATAGTTCATAATAAACTAATCACATCACACCGGCAGGGACTTTGGAATCACCACAAGCTCCCTCCCTGTGGGGAATGCATGACTCTCCATTAGGTCCACGTACGCCACCATATCAAGGACATGGACACTAACATTCCCGCCTTCCTACATCCTTCAACCGATAAGGCCTTAACACACTTTTACATTCATATATAGTGGCCTAGCTCACGTTGGTAGCAGGTGGATCCAAAAGAGATTCCTCAAGAATGTGCAACTCTGACTCATGACGGAGGACAATCCTCAACAACCAATCCTATTCATCTAAGTTCACACTAGTGAGTTTCTCCTTCTTTAGGAATGAATGGAGTGTTAGGTTTGAGTTCGTGTCATTAACGTTTGCCAAATATAGATACTAGAATACACGTTTTAGTTAGTTTTGATATAATACTCGTTACGATAATTACCCATAAAGTTTTAAAGAAAACCAACTATCTTAACAAGGGCTAAAAACCTTATTTCACTCCACTACACGACGGGTTTGCCGCTGATCACTTAAATAAATTATTTAGGCCGGTAATCGTTTTACCAATTGCAATCCATGATTGCAACTCTTAGACACTTGCGGGATCCATCGACACTCATAGCGTTGGTTTGGCATGTTTGATCCCTTCTCACACCGATTCCTCGTTAAGCCGCTTTGGCAACTCGGTAGAGGCACGACAATTACCAAGGTGTATTAAGTTGGAATTGTAAATTGTCCGTCAAGATACATGGGGGTACTCTAGTCCAAAAATTGGCTCGGTTAACGCTCTATAACCAATCCTTGTGAGTTGCCACACTCACCTTCCACACAGTTACGCAAGAATTAGCTCAGCTAAAGCTCGACAACAAATCTTGTTTCACTAGATTCAGGTGGCGTCATCTTATGGGTGGCGTGTGATTAACGTTTGAGAAAAAAACGGGACTTTTGTTTTTCAGGTTTAAAAAACCTCTTTTCATGTTTATTAACAAATAAGTGAAAACACATTTTTCACTTTAATATAAACTATTTTATATTTATTTGGTAACCGTGAGCATGCGGGATTTGTTAAACAATTTAACAAAACTCTTGTGATTTTATTATTTTGAAAATATTTCTAGCATGCAAAGATCCTAAACAACGACGCAAAAAAAATAACAAAATAAATCACAACCACGCATAAAACAAATATCCGGTAACTTGCCCCTAAACCCTATGCACCCTCCCCGTAAGCCAAACAGAGAAAGCAAGGCCAAACTAAGGACCCAACCAAATGGCCTCGCCGGATGTGCTCCCACTAAATCCGTCACCTACAAATGACCCTCCGGATCTATGATCGCCGAGACGTCACCTCCACGAGATGGTTGTCTTCGTCTTTTTTTCACAAAAAGATATACAATTTTGAAAAGAAATGGGGTGCAAGCCGCGATTGCTATTCTAAGCTACTTATAAACAAGTACAAAGGAAAGCAATGGCATGCAAGCCATAATAAGTTATAAAAATTTACAAAACGAATTAATATTATTACAAACTATTGTGACTAAAAGTCATCAAATGAATGAATACAAAAACAACCAAACAACCAACACATAGGTCTAATGGGCAAGGCATTACCGGACACAACAACAACCACAAATAAAACATGGTGTGCCACACCAAAACCATGTAAAATGTAACTCGATTAAGATTGTTCAAACTAAGCAAAACACTCAAGGCACAAAATGAACAATCCTGATACATATGCATAAGTATCCCAAACACTTTGAGACACATATTCATATACACAATACAAGTATATGCATGTGAGCGTTTTATGCCAAAAGCACCCAATACATATAAATATATGAATCAAGACAAATAAAGGGGCTTTTCGAATGTCCAAACAACAAAGGGCAGATTCTAGGAAAAACAGAATCGAAAGGTGTCAAAACCAAAAACATATTTCTTTTTCAAAAAGGACAAAACACTGTTTACAAGCTCCTTCACGGCCCAGAAGCCTTCACAGGCCCTCACGACTCGTGAAGTCCATGAGCTCCACGAATTTGACACGGTCAAAATCTTTCACGACCAACACCCATGAAGCTAGTCGTGTAAACTTAATGACTCGTGAAGCATAAACATCGTGGCCCATGAAGCTCGTCTACACAGAATGCATATTTTCGGGTTTCATGCCATCAAAGTGCAATTTGTTTGTAGAGATGGCTCTCATACCACTGTTGGAATATGTGGGGTGCACAAACGCAGCGGAAGCAACAAAGAAAAGTAGCATGCAAGAACAAAATCAGAGAGAAAATAAACGCACAACATGTTGCAATGGTGGAATACATTACAAAATCAAATTGCAACTCAAACAAAGAAGAATGAGCAGAAATATACCTCCTTACCAAGGTTGTAAATCGAGATCCTCTTGAATATTGGGATGAAGATGAGAAAACATGTGGTTTCCTCCTCTATTGCTAGTCCACACCAAGATCAAAGATCCCCACATGCTAGTGTGCCATTAGATAGACATCTACCATGATTCTACCTTCTGGAACAACACATATACTTCTCCTCTTGCACCAAAACTCAGCTCACAATCACCCTCAAGATCATTTACCTAGTGTAAGTTGCATGCTTTTTATGTTAGGTGCCAAGAGAGAATCAATTAGAAGTTGAGAGAGTATGTTCTAGTCTTCTTCCAGCCCCTTAGACACCGAATAAATGGCTCTAGGGTCGGACCAAAAGCAAGAGTTTTGATTGGACAAAAAATAGGTCCAATAAAAACAAAATGGCAATTCAACTGCCTCTTCATGGCCAGTGAAGGATTCTTCACGGCCCGTGAAGCTCATAGCCTTCATGGCCCATGAAGACAACTTCATGGTGGTGAAGCACCTGTGCTTCACAGCCCATGAAGCACAAATCTTCATTGTCAAGAAGCACCTAATGTTAACCAAAAACACCATTTAACTCTTCTCTTTCTAAACGTTTTGTTGTGATCAATCCTTGGCGTGTGACTCGATAGGCCCGTGCTTTATCGGCAGTGATGCCGGCATACGTGTGTTAGTGGGCAGACTCCAACACTCCGGTTGTCAATAAACACATGACATTAACAAATCAACCAACCAAATATTAAAGTTAAAAACTTTAAGGGTTCATTAATTGAAAAACGATAAATGTTCAAGAAAACCAAATCAATTCATAAAAATAACCAAATCTAGTCTAGGGTTTGTTAAATCATAGTGAATACAAGAGATCTAGCACATAGACATACTAGAATCAACCAACATTGAATAAAAATCCAAGAAAGAAAACATCTTGATTGAACAAAAGATCAAAACAAGAGATCAAACGGAATTATTGATTATGAAGTTGACTTGAATTTTTTCTTTGGATGAATTGAAGTAGAAAAAACATGATGAATAGCTCCTTCACTCCAGTAATATTCTCCGAATTAGAATTCTCCAAAAGATTCCTTCTAAAGATTTGAAAAATCTAATTTATAGTTGAAGGTTCCCGGCTCCCTCGCGGCGTGTAGCTCCCGTTCTCGCGGTGCGAAGGATGGATAAGCATTATCTTCTTTTTGAATTTTGAAAAGTCCAACCATTCAAAGCCTTACTCACATCGCGAAGCACATGTCTCATGACATGTGGCTTAATATCAAAATTCTCCAGAGATTTGTAGCCCGCGCGAAACATACTCCTCACGTTGGACCACTCTTCGCGGCGCGAGGCCTACGTGCTCGCGGCACGAAGCCTTTCTCGAGTGCCATTTTCTGAACTTTTGAATTCCTTGGCTCGATTCTTCATATGTTTCATCATTTTTGTATCCAAGGACCTGAGAATCACAAAAGACACAATTTTAAGTGCAAAATCCATTCTTTTATTTTTATTCTCAAATAAAAACAAAGCTATTGACGGGAATTATTATGTATGATTTCAGCAATATCAAAACTTCCCACACTTAACTCTTGCTTGTTCTCAAGCAATCTATCTAGTGAAAAACATGAATCAAACAATCCATAAATTTCATAACGGGTTGTCCAAGAAATGCAACTCCATTGTTACTTAACCTAACGATCTATTCCAACTAATTCTAAGATGCATGCATAACCACCCATCCTCACCAAAGGTTGTCACTCAATCACTCAAGTGTATAAGGTGTAAATGTAAAGCACACATAATATCCAACACACACTACACAACACACACATATGCTTGTAATTAAATCTCATCTCCACTACTAGAGTTTTCACCCATCAAGATGACTTTGAGGTTGTAATGTTAGGCTAAGGCTTAGGGTAGGAAATTTGGCAGATTTAAGTGACTAAATATAGCAAAAACCTAAATCAAGATGGAGAATGTCTCCCAATTCAAATTGGAATGTTAGATGAATAGAGCACATAATATATAAACATATACGATCAACACTCATATAGCACGAATTTTATTCTTTTATTGAGCATCATCTTTTTCTTTCTTTTCTCCATGCTCTTTCGTGCATTTTTTTCACAAGACTTTCATGTAATTTCACTGCTTAGAGTTTATACTTTACCATTGTGATAGTAGTATCTCATAATTGGCAAACTTGAACCCATAACAATACGAACAAATGTAATACATCGAGCTAAACTTGGACTTAAGCTAAGGCCAAAAGAAGGTTTTGAAGAGTGCCTAAAATAATTTGGGTAACAAATGAAAAGGCTAAATCTCAACATGACTACAAGTGTATCGAGTGCTAAAATTGAGCACTACGCAATTTCAAGGGTAGGACAAATTAGATAGCCTAAAACTGAGACTAACTAACGAAGAGGCTAACACACGGTTAAAACAAAGATGGCCTCTATCGGTGCAATGGTGATTAATACTCATTTTTGTCGTCTCGACAAGCATATCAATCACAAGTTCGACAGTAATCGTGCATGGATATTCTCATGCAAAAGAAAGAATTAAAATAAATGTTATATAAGGCTCAAGCTCTCAATATAAGTGAGATGGGCTATGTGATAGGTAACTATGCATAAATCTAGAAAAAGGTTGACTTAGACAGATGAGTCAAGCCACTTTAAAGCCTACATCACTAGACTATCGAAAAAAATTCTAGTTTACTTGAAATTATGGCAATTAACACAATATCTTACTTAAGACAGAAAAATATAAGTAAGCGAAAGTTGACCCCACTTCCCACACTTAGAAATTTGTATTGTCCCCCATGCAGTAAAAATTTGTGTAACACGTGGAAAGTAAAAAGATAAAAAAGAAGAATACTCCATGGGGTCAAGTCCCTTCATGCTCTTCTTGACGGTGGAGAAAAAATTGGAGATTCCAAGTTGCTTCCTTCGGGTCTCCTTTAGCTCGAAACCTGATTCAACCCAACAAAAAACAAACAAACAAACCAAATGAAAAGAAGAAGAACAAAAACCAGAAAAAAAAACAAAAGAAAGCTAAAGAAACAAAGGAGTGATCAAACCCATTAATTGTCAAACTCATCCCGATTAGGGGCTGAGTCGTGTTGATATATCCAATCATCCCAACTGCTGTTGTTAGGTGGGTTATGCTCCAGTTAGGGTCATTGTGGCGGCGGCTGGTATGGTTCTTGTTGAAATTATGGCGGGGGCTGGTATCCGAACCATTGAGACATCATCCTCTGTTGCCGGTCCATAGAGTACTACAGCTGTGTGTTCTGATAGGTGAGCCAGTGATAGTAGTCATCCACATGCTCATTAAGAGTGTTATGGGACACTTCAAGTCTCCCGAGCCTGTCAGTCAAATTTTGGTAAGCTGCATATGCATCTCAGTCCTGTGGTGTTGGTTGGGAACTGGATGCACCCCATGGCCTTGATTGCTCCGCTGTCGGCTCGATAGGAGGTCCTCGTTGCATTTGTCGTTGGTGCTCATCCTGGTCATCGACTGATCTACCATACCATTGCCATGCCCCTCTCCGATCTGTCGGGATAGCTACTTTCATCCCCTTGAATTGGTTTAGATCTATATATCCCATGGTGTCTGCCATTGCAAAAGATTCCACTACCCATGGAACTAAGATGTCTAGTGACTGGGCAATGCGGGTGATGTATTGGCCCCACAAAGCCCACTGCTAGATCTTATCCTAGTGGCTAACTTGGCGTTAACGAACGAGAGGTTGGTAAAATTCTTCTTATTGATGACTTGGTGGAGCAACCATAAATCTATCTCATTGACTTTGTCTTGGCTCTCTTTTCTCTAATTCACCGAGTTGACAATCATTTGGTGGAGGAGTTGGTGTTCGGATCTATAGATCTTCGAAGCTTTAGTGTTTGCGTTTATGTAATCTCTGTTGGGCGTGCCTTTGTCTGGGCACAGGCGTGCCAGCCCAACCAGGCCCACCCAAGTCAGGCCTAACTTGGGCTCGTGCCTAGCCTCTGGGCACGGGCGGACCCCAAAAGAGCACCGCCGTGCCTCGGTCCACCAGAATCATTTTCTGGTTTTCTTTCTCCTTTAACCAGTTGTGATGCCGGAACCAATACTTGGCATGTGACCCAATAGGCCCTTGCTTCATCGGCAATGTCACCAACTCGTGTGTATCAATGGGCATAATCCAACAGACTCCCACTTACACGTGACACACCTACGAAAGGTGACACCGACGTATAGCGGCCTGTAGCAAGGCATCTATGCCCCCAAGTCAGCATAGGGTATGTTTTCTAAGACAAATACCAATCAAAAGAATGGTCCTATAGATAAGTGATCATTCATCCCTTCGTTCACGATATCCGTGAATGCGGGTCATGGAACACCGTCAACCCCAAAACATCCACAAGTATTTTTCTCGATCTAGACTAACCATGACACACAAAGCAAGTGGCGAAATTGATCCATTATAAATTTAACTTGAACATGGCCATGCATTTTGGTGTCATCAACTTAGTCAACGAGTGGCCCAAGGATATCTCTCCAAAGAGGAACGAATACCTTTGACTACATCATTCCATCATAATAACAAGTCCTTGCTTGAAAACTTTCCTTATAACAACTAGTTACGAACTACGTTAAAAAACAATCTAAAAGACCAAGCTACTATTCAAGAAGCACATGTATCTCCAGTAAAAGGACAAATAATATTATCATCTTGATTTACTTGTGACCATGTCTATGAACTAAAGTCAGGTACGGGCCCTCCAATCACTTGATCCAACATCAACTATAGGCTAGTGTTGCATAATTATGTATTCAATCCATTATGAATACTCTACCAACCACTCGCCTCAATCTTAATTCACTTCTTCCTTCCCAATGAAGAACGACCGATCGTGGAGTTTTAGAATAAACAAATTTATTCAAGGAAGAATTAAACATGCAAAGAAAGAACACAATGGTATTTCATGAAAGTAATTGCACCATGCGTACATTAAAATCTCTATTTAATAGTCATTACAATCAGAAATACATTATTGCTTAATGTTCTCAAATATATCAAATACAACTAAAATATTCAAACCAGGTCACTAGCAAATCTAATGCCTATAGACATAGCATGAGAATCATGTTTAGCTTGTGACAAAGGTTTGGTGAGTGGGTCAGCCAAATTCCCCTCGGTCGGTACTTTACTAATCACAATTTCCCCATCCTCGATAATATCACGATTGAAGTTGTATTTCCGAGCAATGTGCCTTGTGCGTTGATGTGCTCTTGGTTCCTTAGCTAGAGCTACTGCACCCTCATTATCACAAAAGATCTCAACAGGGTCAGCGATGCTAGGAACAATTCCAAGATCCTGAATGAATTTCTTCTTCCACACAGCTTTCTTAGCAGCTTCGCTTGTAGCAATGTATTCTAACTCCGAGGTTAAATCAGCCACAGTATCTTGCTTGGAAGTCCTCCCTAATAGCACCACTATTTAACAAGAACACAAACCCCCATTGAGACCGACAATCGTCCTTGTGGTTTGGAAGCTAGCATTAGAATAACCAGTAACCCTCAGCTCCTCCGATCCCCCAAACACTAAAAACATCTCTCAAGTCCTCCAAAGATACTTAAGAATGTTTTAAACCACAACCCAATGACTTTGACCAAGCTTATCCTCATATGTACTCGTCATGCTCAAGGCATACGAAACATCGGGCCTAGTACATAGCATGGCGTACATATGTTGTGGTATTGGTGATTCATCGAAAACGCAACGGAAGTAAAAAGGTTTAAAACCAATTTTTCAAAGACCACACCAATACACACCCAATGGACCATGACTCTAACCATGACAAAGCAATAATAAAGAAAGAACAATAAGGAAGAAATATATCCCTTGAGCTAGTCTTCTTTCTTGATCCGGTAGGAGTCTTGGACGCTTTGTACACAAATAAGTGCACCTCTATAGCAATCCACGCCAAGCCTCTTTTGATTCCAACTTGCTAGAGTGAAGGTAATGCTATTCCCAAATTTGAATAAAGATGTAATGCTAACCAAGATGACAGAAATTCAAGTGCGGAAGTGGTATATACTAAATCGAACACACGGGAATATCAAAGTAAGATTATATTAATAACTAAACTATAACACATTCGAGAACAGACTTGAGTGCAGAGTACAAAATTCAATTTTAGAGCTTACTAAAATTGACTGACGTACCAAGGACCACTATTCTCTAACAGATGAGAAGAGTATTTATAAGAAATGCAAACTAATCCTGACCATCTAATAAATTACACATGTACACATCTACATAATAGTAGTCTAAAAATAATCTAATAGACTTGAAAAAGATACAGATCAAATTTTGAAACCCTTTCCTTCCATAATAAGGCAAAGATAGTGACAGTAGTAATTTTGACATATTTTGTAGAGACCAGTTGTTTAGTGAAGACAAACTTTAGGACAACTTCAGTCTTCAGATCAGCAGAGTAGTATTCTCTTCAGTGAGCTATCTTCAGCGGCTTGTAAGTGAATAAAAACATTGTCAGATGTTTACTTGGAAGAACATCTTGACTAATGGAATATGAACAAATAAGTGGCTAACAATCACCCCCTATTTGTTTATAGTCCATCAACTTATTACAAAGAATAAACAAATGAAGACGGAACTATATACATGAAAGAAAAAAATAAAAGGAATAGAAAACATCCTAATTAATGTCTAGCTTGAACTCATCAGGAACAGGCTCAGTTGGTGTTTTTAGCTGAACATACTTCATGTATTCATCAACGATATCTTTGATTGCTGGATCTTTGTAGTCTAAGAAGTATCGTAATGATTTTAGATGCAAGAAGTTTGCTTGAGGGAAATCTGAAACTCTCTTAAATCTCATATCATCAGAAGTATCAAGAAAGAAAAATACCCGAGGATTGGAGATCGCTTTACCAGCTTCAGGTATATGACCTTTAGATAAGGAGGTGTCTATACCTTTACAATTTCGCAATTCTCCGGTGGCCATAAGCTCCAGAATATTTTCTTGAGACTTTTTGAATGTCAATCTCTTTCTCTTATTTAGCATAACATGTGCTTCAGTTGGTTTGGATTTTTACGAAGAGATTTGACTTTTAGAGGGCCTACCTTTCATCGAATGATTGTAGTAATGAAGGATGCTTGATATTTCTTTCTGAACTTCATCAACATCGTCAGTTAACTTCAGTCTTGACAAACAGCTCATGATTTCAGACCATTCAATGTAGCCACACTTCAAAGCAATATGATGAATTGTATGTTTGTAATATAGTGGATCACCTTTTCTTTGTAAATTCAGAAGAATAATGTTATTTTCTTTCTTCAACTATGTAATGCGTCCAGGATGAAACCTTTTATTCCTCGTGGTAAGCCATTCTTCCTACTTCTTCTCCACCAATTGCTTCTTTTTGAGTTATTTCCTGTTGTAATTTCAACGGATGAGAACAAGTAGATAAGTCAGCCTCGCCAGCTTCAGCTTCTTCAGATGCAAGTTTTTTAGCTGCAATTCTTCCAAGTTCCTCGGTGATTCTTCTTTCTTTTTGAAATAAATTTTCATCATCTGAATCATCATTCGCACCTTCACCATATTTCATTATGAGTAATAGGTTGTTAAGAGAATTAAGCTCCATTGGCTTCTTCCCTTTGTCCTTTTGGCTTTGCTGATGTTCTGGCAGGACAGGAACTCCTATATTTACAGCACTAGGACCTTCTGAGGCAGACAAAACTAGAGTATTTACATTTGAACCACCAATATATACATTAGGTTCAGGTTGAGAACTAGATATCCCACCACTTCTATCTTCAATCATTTTCTGAA
Organism: Drosophyllum lusitanicum; assembly: GCA_032274825.1. Lineage (NCBI taxonomy): Eukaryota > Viridiplantae > Streptophyta > Magnoliopsida > Caryophyllales > Drosophyllaceae > Drosophyllum > Drosophyllum lusitanicum. The sequence goes on from JAUEJL010083894.1 coordinate 11,966, forward strand.
AAGCAACAGAGTCTATATCATCAATCTTAGATTGGAATAACTCTTTTTCAGCCTTTTCCTTTTCAATCAAAGCTTTCAGCTCCCCCTTAGCTTTAGCCCGAGCTTCTTCTGCTATAGCTTTTGCTTGGGTAGCCAACATCAGTTCATTTTTAGCTCTGTCAACAGCTCAATCTTGAATATCATTTATGCGGCCGAAGGTGTTCAACTTCATTTTTTAGATTTTGAATGATAGTAGTTCTTTTGCCATTGAAGACTCTTTCTATCAGCCACAACCTTTTTCCTTATAATTTGACATATTTTGGATTGTCTCCTGATTTTCTTCCCCTTAGAAGCAGAGGACAAATCCGATGCTTCTACTTTCTTAGATAGCTCCTGAATTTGAGAAGAAAGATTGTCAAAATATGGTTGAAACAGAGTACAGAGACGAACGACGGCAGCTTCACGTAGATTTACAGCATAGAACTTGACCACAGTAGCTGAAATATTATTCACAGTGGATGAAAGAGTATTGTGCTGATCAGTTAACTATGAGATTGAAGAAGATGTGGTGTTAGAAAGAGCGGAAATCAAGTCATGGATTTCTTTATACAAAGTCAAACGAATTCGAGAGTTAAGAGAGAGATCTTTGGAGAGAGAAGAGGAATACTGAACAAGTGATTCAGCCAATTGTTTGAATTCAGCTTGAAACAAATGCTGATTAGTGGAATATGAAGAGATATTAAAAAAGGTTTTTTTGACAAGGTGAGACAGGGATTTAAGAGTTTCAGAGAGACTTTGGAGAGATGCAAAGATGTCAACGTTAGGCTTAGGAGATGGAGAAGAAGGAAGATCAAAGCCAGGAGTGTCATCAGTAGGATTGACACCTGTTTGAGGAGAAGGTATATCAAAAAATTTGTGAATATGAAGACTATGAACATTCAAAGAATCTGCTATAGAAGTAGTTGAAGTAGAGGGTAAGAGATGTGTAGTTATGGGAGAATCAGCCATAAAAATGGTGGTAGGGTGTAAGGCAGCCATAGCATAAGCTAGGTCTGCATAAACATTAAGGGCCACAGTGGGAGTTGCTTCAGTTACAGTCTCGCTTGTGACTATTTCTTTATGAGCAAGGATAACCTTAGAAGGAGATGGTTGAGCTCTAACTTCATCGATTGAAGTAACCAAAGTAGCCAAGGGAGTTGGTAAGGGAGCATCACGTTTAGTTTTGTATTTAACTAAAGAATCATTTGCTCCAGCTATATCCATAGAATCTGTTGGTATTGCCAGTTCATTAAGGGATAAAAGTTGAGCCTCAAACTCTGGGTAGACTGAAGTATCTTTGGTTCTGGGTGCATCAGATGGTGGAGGTATGCCAACATCATCCTTAGTAATGGTAATTGCATCATAGTTAGAAGGTAAAGGGTCTGACAAATCATGTGCATAGGTTGCATATGTAACATCCTCGATTGGGCCTAGTTGTAATTAGTATGTACGCATATGTAAATTAGTAGAATATGAAAATATTCTACTTTGTATATATGTAAATATGTATGTAAGTGAGTTAATTAAATATGTAAATGAAATTAATAGAATATATATGTTGTGTACTAGTTGATTAATATGAGAGAGTTGAATAATTGTAAATTAATTGTGAGATATTTAGAAGAAATCCAGAGGTGGTTTGCCTCCGGATAAGAATACATATGTGTGTATATGTTTAAGTTGGCAAAGTTAGTCAAAAGTTAAAAACACACACAAACATACACTAGCTCTCAAGTTTGAAAGAAGTTTGAAGAAGCTTAGGAGATTTGAAGTTGTTTGAATCAAAGAAAATTACTATGATGTCTCTAAGCATGTTTGATGCTAGTTGTGTGTGTGTTTTGCTGCTGGAATTCATAAAAGAGATGAAGTACTCCATTGTTAAGCATACAAAGCTTACTTTAAAAGTGGGTTTTGTTTGTTTGATGATTATAATTGGACTTGATGAGTTCTTGATGATTGTATAGATGTTATATGTAGTTTAAAGGTGTTTTAGAAGTGATTTGAACGAGTTTCATGATTTAGAAATAGTATGTTTTAAAAAGTAAGTCGGCTGGATGTTAAACAAGAAGAAGATGAAGTGCAGGTCTGCACGGGACGCGACGCGTTGAGTAAGGGGACGCGACGCGTTCCTGAACTTTCGTGCGACCTTCAGTATTTGTCCGACTTTTGTTCATCTGACTTTGTACGTATTCTAGTCATAGAACCTCGTATGTGCAAACGCTTAACGCAAATAACGATGTTTCTAGGTGAACTTGTCGAGTTAGCTGAATCAGAGTAAAGTAATCTGTTTGTTATAAGCTAGTCAGGTGAGTACCGGCTTTTGTAAGTCTTAATAGAGGGAGACTTGCTTGCTAATTGATTGACTGAATTGTTTAAGTACGACAGTATGATGTATGTTTAAGCTTTTATTACTGGTATGCTTATGAATGGAACTGTAAGTCTTATTATGTCGTTAATAAGCTATGCCATGCTTGATACTTGTAGATCAAGTATTAGGTGCATGCCAGCGGATCTAGATTGGAGCCGCCTAGTTAATAATGATGTTATGTACCATGAATGATTGAATGAATGAATGATATTGCATGCAAGATGATTGATCCAGATGGGATCATATGTATGTGTGTATGTGTATGGTCCGCAGACTGCTAGTGGATCAAGGTCAGCCGTTTGTAGCTGAACCCCACTAGTAAGTTGAGGTCAGCCGGTTGTAGCTGGGTTCCAGGGGCCTTTGGGTCATATTGAGATCAACGGAGACTAGGGGGCCTACAGGGTCTAGGTTCTGCAAGACCACCGTTCCTTAAGATCAGGGGAAATCAGCCGGTTGTAGCTGGATTTTCGAGGAGCCAATGGTTCCAAAACGATATTTGGTGGATTGCTTTATGCTTTCCCACCAGCGCGGTTGGTTGTGCCTGATTCCTCGGTCTGGATCGTTGAGTGGGACTAGCTATCCTGCAAGACATGATTCTTACTGATCTTGTCAGCACAC
>JAUEJL010083905.1:0-27163 GCA_032274825.1 Drosophyllum lusitanicum
GGTTGGTGTAAGCATGCTTGTTTACTATGAATGGACACTGGGGATCAGTGTATGTAGGTATGTCGTAGTAGTACATTTGTCGGCTATAAATATTCATCAAATTACCATGAAGTATATCGGACATGCATTTTTGTAAAACAATAGAACCAAGCATTTTTTGTATCTTCGAGTCTTTTTGTGAAATGGTGAAAGTTTGTAAGTATGTGATTATCAGACATACTAGAAATACCTTTAACAATGCAATAAATAATTTTCCATGCACAGTAAACCATTATATAAATACGTCAAATGGATAGAAAGGGTTATCGGCAAAGTAGTCATCAAAAAGATATCATGGGACACCTTCACGATTAGGAGCGGAGCTAGTAGATGGATTAGAGCATGCTGGACCCCCCTCCAATCAATCTAATTGATTGATACTACTAGTTTCGAATTTGTCTACTACACAAAGTTATTTTAAGTTGGCCCCTTTAAATCTTTAATCCCTCCAAAAGTTTAAAAATGCAACCATTTTTTTCTTATACTCAGTCACATTCATTCACTATAACAATCATCATCTTTATGCTATATTATAATGCATGGTCCTTGTAATATTTATATTTGTATTTGGGTAAACATGACTTTTAAACATTCTTAATATATGTGTTTGTATAATACTTCCTTCTAAAATGTTAATTTATTATTCAGGAAAATCAAGTTTTTCATATGTATCTTACAAGAAATTAATCTTAGAATAATTTGGTATCTATGTTATGTTACTGGGATACTAGAAGTGATGGCCCCTCTCAACTAAAAATACTGTCTCCGCTCGTGTTCACGATCTCACCCTGTATGACATCGATATCTAGATTGTCTACATTGTGTCAAAGAAGAAGCAATTATTTTATTTCAAATGATTCAACCACATCTACACAACATTGAGAAAAAAAAAATCTAAATCCAAATCTAAAGATAATGATGAAAAGTTAATTGTTGTTGTTTGAGAATATTTAGAGAGAGAGAGAGAGGACGTGTGTTGAGAGAGTTATGTATTTACATGTGTGGGTAATATATATAGATGTATGAAAGAGTTCTAAAATATTAAATCTAGACGTTAAAGGTATTAAATCTAGACAATGAAGGCATACAACAACTGTTGGGATTTGTAATTCTAATAATGTAGGTATTAAGTGGATCTCAGATATGTTATGGTGGAAAGTGATAAGTTGATAACTGCAAGGCTAAGTAGTTGGTTAAGTGTTAGGATAAAAAACTAACGTAAAGATGCATTGGGTTTTACGACTGCTACCGCTCTTGAAATGGTTGCAACCCTTCTTTTCAACCACACTCATCATACAGTCACGTCAACCTTTTATTTCCATCACCTTAACCCACAACTTAGTTTTATAGTGATCATTTCACACCTCACTAAAGTATAAGACCAACTTAATGCCCCAATAAACAATCAAAGATTAAAAAACTATAGAAAAAGAGAGGAGGGCTTTTACCTTTTTGCTATCACACCATCTTTTGTGGTAATCACCACACTACACCATGGTGGAGTGGAAAGAGAGATGATGACATGATGGTGGAGGCTACACACCCCCATTCAGCTCACTCTAAAAGGTGGAGGAAGTGAGATGAGGTCTTTACTTAGACCATGTGCATCGATTCCCCTTATTCCCGTTGTCACGTCAGCGTCACATTATTTTTTCCTGTTTATGCCACTCCTATCACTCTAACTCCACATCCATCCCTCTTAACCACATATATATATACATACATACACTACACACAGTCTAAAAAAGAAAAAAAAACAGCATGACTACAAGCCAACTAGGTGGGTTTAAGGGGGTGGGGCAATGGTGTTCAATTTACTCACGCTCCATCCAGCTGGATGGATGCGTAAGGCCTTAGAGGGTGTCGTTGCAAGAATTAGGGGTGTGGGTGTGGTGAATGTGAAGAAAGGGGTGGAGACTAGATGGGTTAGGGACACAGGGTGTGCTCAATCTGTTTTATGGAGAATGACTTTCTCTTTATCTTTTCTCATTTTTTTTACTTTAATAATACGATAATAAGTTTGTCCCACAATATGATAAGCTAAGAAGTAATTATTATTTGGTTAAATGGTGAAAAAACCCTGATGTTATAGTCCGATAAATATTAAAATTACTATCACTCTAACATAACTAATTAATTATACCGACCATCAAACGTCTGCTACAATAAAATCATTCCCCGTATTATTAATACAACTTTCTCTGTATTCTTATTCTAAACCAGTTATAATTTTAACAGATCAAATAAATGTGATGTGCTCGAAACATGTCTCAACCCTCCATACTCAAAGAAGAGAGTAAGACCATCAGCATCCACCCCCCATACTTACCCTCTCTAACGCACTGCTACATCATCTCCCACCTCTAATTCTCTCTAACCCATAAACCCTCACATCTCACCCTCTTAAACCCTCTATCTTTTCTATTTTTATTCTCTATTTTTGTTTTAATTTAAATAATTTAATTATTTAAAAGACAATAAAATATAAAATAATTAATAATATTTCATAAATTTCATTACATAATTTCAAATAAAAAAAGTGAAAAATACATAATTTATAAAATAAAAAACTACAATCTATCACCCGTATTGTTGTCGAAACTCCTCTTTTTGTTTAATAACGAAATCCAATTGCTCACCCAAGAGATGAGTGTGTGAAGATAAGAAAAACTCGCGATCTTTTTGAAACTCTCGTTTTATTGCCGCCTCCTCTTTCATCTTTGCCGCCTCCGCTTTCATCTTTACAACTTCGGTTTTTTCCCTCGCAATTTGTAATTTCTCTTGCTCCATGTTGAGCAAATTTTCATTCTCTAAATTGAACCTGTCGACATATTCTAAGACACCTGCCATCACGTCATCTCTATTTGTGCTTCTTTCTCGGTTTGCACGTTTTGATCTATCCCACCCCATCGGCCGTTGAGGTTCTTCGATCTAAACCTCATCATTCTCGTCGCCGAGGTCAAAGCAAACACGTGCATCGGAAGAAGCCGTGTGCGGGGTTGAATCAGACGTTGTCTTAGACTTTTTTGAAGGTCTTTCAATACCCTCCTCCATCATGGCTACCGTAGACCATCTCGGATGATCTTTCACTACCCTCCAAGCCTCCTCGTGAGGAAAAACAGAGTGATTGTCTACTGTTGCCCGTTATTGGACGTTTATCTTCGTTAGGATGTCCACCTCACTCCATCTAGATCGACAATTGGCTACAAAGTTATTGTATATTCCGTTGAACTTCGTAATTTTCCGTTTCATGTTAGACCACTTGGAGTTGAGTTGGTTTCTGGTGCGTTGAGTTGGGCTTCGACCGTTGAAAAAATCGCATACTTTTCCCCAAAAATTGTCTACAAATATATAAATTTAAGTAAGCGTATAAAAATATATAAATTTAAGTAAGCGTATATAAATATCTAAATTTAAGTAAACGTATACAAATATATAAGTTTAAGTAAACGTATATAAATATATAAATTTAAGTAAGCGTATATAAATATATAAATTTAAGTAACCGTATAAATATAAATATATAAAGACGTACATGTTTTTTGAGCGTTGCCGACCACACAGTTTTCCGAAATTGTAACCCATGCCGTGGCTAGTAAAGCCTCTTGATCCGAAGTCCATGCCACCGCTTTTCTTCTATTGGCGAATTTTTTTGTGGCTTGGGTCTCGGGTTGGGTTTCAAGTTGGATCTCGAGTTGGGTTTTGGGAACCCCCTCCTCGGGTCGGGTGTCGGGAATCCCCTCCTCCTCGTTCTCGTCCTCGGCCTCATCCTCCCCCGGATATGTTTGGGTGTGAAGTAGTTGTTGAAAACCTCCTTGAAACCCTCCGTCAAATTGTTAAAATCCTAGTTTGTATTGCTGAAATCCGCCATATTGGAAGATACCCGGCAAGGGAGTAGGTGAATACAAAGGCATCTGTTGTATGCCTTGGTAACTTGGGGGTGGAGTGAAAACCCGAATATATTTTCCAGTGGAGAGGGTTGCGAGCTCGTGCCTCGCGATTTTGATACCCGCTGTGGGGTTTTGAAACCTTGCTTTTGCTTTCCCTTGTCCATTTTTTATAAAGAATGAGAATTGGAAGAGTGAAAGATAGTGTATAAAATATAGTAGAGAGGAGAAAATGTTGTGTAAAATATGTGTAGATCTGAATGGTATTTATAGGAGAGAAAAAAAGGAAAAAAAATATATATATGCATTCGACCGTTGTAAAACGGTAAAAAGAAAAAAAACAAATACCCGCAACGGGTTCGGTGACTCAACGGCTCGGGAACCCGCCATCACCCGATGGGGGGCGATGGTGTTCCCATCCAATCCAAGCACAACCCGCCATCGGGTAGACCTCCGATGCGGATGGTCTTACTACGTACTAATGTGCTTGTTTATGAATTCATTAATAGATCATTAATGTGACGTACTTTAGGAAAACCAAGGCTTATTCATTAACGACCTGGACTCAATTCATGGTTTTCTAAATATATAAATGACCAACATACCCCTACTAATTAGTTATAATGATATTACAAATAGTTCTCAGACGAAAAACAGTTATCGATTAAACTTTTCCCTTACTATTAATTTAGTTATTTCACCCACTTAAATTTTATTTTGTTCATAAAACAAAATACAATACATAGACTTTTGATGTTTTATGAAGATTTAAAGATGGTTTATTCATTTTCATTTTCAAATAGACATAGTTGTTTTAAAATCAACGTTTTAACCAACTTAATATCTAAATTAGCTTCTGATGTCGGGTGGTAAGTTAAAGTAAACAATTTCAAAGTTTTTAATGAATATTAGCTTAAGACCCCATGTATAAACACATAGATAGTTAAAATAAATTTTAAATATTTATAGTACTAAAAAACTAATATATATATATATATATATATATATAGTAAAATAATTATAAAACATACATAGATATATAAAATCCATTAGGAAGTGATAAATATATTAGAAACCATACGTATATTAGAATATACATAACATAAACATAATTTTTTTATAGAACCTCTTTATACACAACATTTATCGTTTTATTTATAGGGTTGACTTCTTATCGCAAATTTGAACTTTTAAACTATTATTATTCTTTACTTGATAAACCACAAAATAATTGACAATTAGTAAAAACAAAACGTCTTATATAAAATGAACTATAAAGTTTAAATAGGAGTTGTGTTCAATAAATTCCATTTAAAAAACATAGTTCTGAAATTTTAAAATTCAATCACATGTGATTTAGTATACAATCACATGTGATTTGTAAAAGCATCATATGTGAATTATGAAAAATTAAGAAAATGTCATTCCGCCTAAATTTTTAAAATTTAATTTGAATCATTGATGACATTGATCCAAAGGCTAAAATTAGTCCCTTGAGACTATGAATTAATTATGGACTATATTGAACATTCTTCTATCCTTTGTATCATATATCTTCTAGATCTCAAAATCTCATTTTCCCTTCACCCATCACTGATCCATTAGAATGTCTCTTTCTTCGGTCGATTTCTCCATTTCAGGTCACCGGATATATTCTATACGTTTGTCTTCTTTAGTGTGGCGACCACCACCACACCCCTCACATGGCTTTCCGATGATTGTGTTGCGGGCATGTTGGAGATCTTGATGCGACCGTGATACCGCCAACAACCGCCATACCCCACCGACCAAGTGAACCACCGCATGCACTCTCTCTTCAAGGCAAACACCTCTTCGTTCTCTCATTCGATTAGAAGCGACTTTCATTCAGATCTCTCAAGTGAACCACCATTTTTATCTATTTTTTGGTTGTTTTGCTGATCGATGCATGTGGGGTTGTTACCGGGTTTCATTTTCGATATTATGCTTTAAAATGCATAGATTTGTTTGTTAAAATGCAATTAGAAACTTGAACATTTTAGTATAAAAATGATGGTGATTCTGTGTTTACTTGAGTTAGGTAGAAATGTTAATAGTAATAGTGCATTTTGGAGAGCGGAAGTTACTTTATTTTGTAAAAGTGAAGCCCGATATCCAACCGAATGATTGAAATGCATCTTGTTCATGTTGTTATTTCATATGCATTTATGATATTGTTAAACGTAGACTTTGAGTTTTTATATGTATTTTGGTTGTATTTTCGGATATGCATTTCCAAAAAAAAAAAAATCTAGAAACATGGGAGTTTGATTTTGAATTAAAGAGGATAAAACGCTGAATATAAAGGTATATTTTTTTTATTAAAAAATATAAACACGATTAAGTTACGATTGATTGGAGTTTTAATGAATAATTTTTTTTAATGGGTCAATCTGGAGAAAGAAAGATACGAACTATCCACGCCGCCGCCGCCATTCTTTGTCACTATAATCGCATTTGATTCTCATCTGCCCACCGCCCTTACGCCATCGACGCTCTCCTCAAAGTTGCACACAACTGTCATGAAGCACACCGAAGATAAAGACCTGTTACTTGGGTGGATGTTGAGTTGTGATTTTCGATGATTTTTGAAGCTTTTGCCAAAGGTAGGTCCTTATCTTCGCATCTTGTGTTCATTTGTTTTAGATCTACAGCTAGGTGTATGTAGGGGTTTTCAGATCCATCGATGTAAGCCTTTTGGGGTTATCAGTATCTTTTTTCCTCAACTTTTTATGTATCGCCCTTTTGAATCTGTTACTTTTGTTATTACCGATTCATCGGTTTTATATTCAAGATTGTACTATCAATTTACTTCTATATTAGTGTTGGATTTGATGGGTTGTGCATCGGTTTGATTGGATTGTGCTTCAATGTAACACCGCTTAGCAAACAATGAATTTACTGAAAATTCAAGTCCTTAATATGTGTGGGACCTTTTGAAAATCATAAACCATCATATTATCCAACGGAAATTTAATTCAAAAGTTAACATCAGATATTTACAACTCATAATTCTGAAACAACTTGTTTGGTGTTACCATAGACAACAACCGACCATAATCAACACAACATAGCACAAATAAAGTGTTCCTTCCCAAAAGTACGTACACCCATCAACAGGCAACCTATCTCACCAGGCCGCCTAATCTTTACCTGTAAAAATGGTCAACGAAGCAACATTAGCTATAAAATAGCTAGTGAGTACTAACTTATCATAAGCATCAATAAAGTGAGTCACATATCACAGGAATAAGCAATCAATGTTATCTTATCACATTGCGGTGTACTAACAAGATCAGTAAGAGTCATGTCTTGCAGGATAGCCAGTCCCGCTCAACGACCTAAACCGGGGGATCAGACACAACCATCCGCGCTGGTGGGGGAGCGTATAGCAGTCCACCAAACATCGTTATAACGTCATAGGCAACATTAGACCCGAAAGCCCCATCTTCGTCAAGGAACGGTGATCCTGTAGAACCTAGACTCGGTAGGCCCCCCGAGTCTCTGTTGATTCCAAATTATGACCCAAAGGCCCAATGGAATCCAGCTACAACCGGTTGACCTCAACACTAGTGGGATCCAGCTACAACCGGCTAATCTTAATCCACTAGCTAGTAGTCCGCGAACAATTCACACACACATACATGTGATCCAATCAGGATCAATCAATTTGCATGAAATTCTATACATTCAACGAGGAGGATCCAATCTGGATCCAATAACATACATATCATCAAGTTTAACTAGGCGGCTCCAATCTGGATCCGCTGGCATGCGTACTACATATGATCAACAAGTATTAAGCATGGCATATCACATCAAAATAACATAGTAAGGCTTACACCTTCATCTTATGCATTTCTGAATTAGAACTACAACATATATCATACTATCGTACTTAATTGATCAGATTAGGCAACTAGCAAGCAAGTCTCCCTCAATTGAGACTTATGAAAGCCGGTACTCACCTATAGAGCTTATAACAAACAGATATATTGCTCCGGCTCAGTTAACGCGTCAGGTTCACCTAAAACATTGTTATATACGTCACACGTTTGCACACACGAGACATTACTACTTAGAATAGAAGTAGAAACTCTTAAAGACACCTTAAGACAACTTACAAGGCCACATCGACCTTCTAAATGTTACAACACATTAGCAAAGCAAACTGTGCACTGTTACTGTAAAACACACCCTTGCGGCCGCAAGCCATGATGCTTGCGCCCGCAAGCAACATTCTCTACGCCCGCAAGCGCCATTCGAAGTCCCTTCGAACCATCCATTCGAAGCCATACTTACGGCCGCAAGAACAATTCCTTGCACCCGCAAGCACCCTCTGAACCGGCCATTCGAAGCCCCCTTGCGACCGCAAGGATAGCCCCTTCCGCCCGCAAACAGACTTGTTTTGGAACAGGTCGAGCTACAGCCCCCTGTTTCGACTGTTTTCTTTCTAAACTTCATCAAACGAGTTTCTAATTGATTTCCAGTGTTTATACTTCATAGGGAACATCCATATGAGTCTAAAAATATTCATTTCATCATTTCTAACAACTTACAGAAGATTTGGGATCAAATTTGACCCATTTGAATCAATTTTCATGAACCTCATCAAAATCACCATTTTAAGCTTTGTTTGATGTTCCAATCCATCCACAAGAGTTGTAGGAACTGACTGGAGCATCAATTTTCAGTTCTTGAGTTAATTTAAGCTTAACCCATTTCTTTGACCTTCAAACTAGAACATGAAGAACTCATACTTACTTGGCAAAGTGAAAAAGATAAAGATGGAATCACAACTGATATAACTTTCAGATTCAATCACTTAAAGCTTTTCTTCTTAATCTCTTCTTCTTCAAAGTTTCAAAGACTTCAAGAACATAAAAAACATACACAAAGAATGTGTCTGGGTTTGTATACATGAGTGTATACAACTTAGACCGACTTTGGGGTTTAAGTATATCCACAAGGGGTATTTTGTTCCCCCTTTTAACTTACAACTTGACCTCATTTACCCGTTTCAACTAACAGGGATATTTTCGTAATTATTACTTAAAATCGATCACGAATTATTTGTTTCATTTACTTTACTACTATTTTTATACTTTCATAGAACAACTTTGTATACATATTCTATTACTTTAATTATTTTAAATTTAATTACTCACATGTATCTATTACAAACAACTGCCCAATTCGAGGATGTTACAAATCTACCCCCTTAAGAGGATTCCGTCATCGGAATCCGCTCCGCAACGAACAAGTGAGGGTATCTTGTCTTCATTTCGTCCTCTGTTTCCCAAGTCAGGTTTGGACCTAAGTTGTGTTTCCACTTTACAAGGACTAACTTGATCATCTTCTTACGTAGCTTCTTGACCTTTGTGTCAAGTATTTCAACAGGTTCTTCTACGAGTCGTTTAGAATAGTCAACCTTTAGTTCTTGCAAAGGAAGAATCTGATCTTCTTCAACGTTGCACTTGCGCAGATAGCACACGTTAAAGGTGTTATGGATACTAGCAAGTTCAGGCGGCAACTCAAGTGTCACCATATGATCATTGACTTTACGAACAACCTTGAATGGTCCAATGAAATGTGGACTCAACTTGCCATTTCGTCCAAAACGAATGACGCCCAAGAACACTTGATCGCCTACATTAAACACAACAAGCCGGCGTTTGGGATCCGCATACATCTTCTGCCGGTCACGAGCCGCTTTCAGCTTTTCAAGAGCCACATTAACTTTATCAGACGTAATCTGGATGATCTCAGGTCCAGCGAACTGCTTCTCACCGGGTTCCAGCCAACAAGTTGGAGTACGACAACGCCTCCCGTAAAGCATCTCGTAAGGTGGCATTCCAATGCTGGAATGATATAAATTGTTATAAGCGAATTCAATTAATGGGAGATGAAAATCCCACGAACCACCAAACTCGAGTACACACGCACGAAGCATATCCTCCAAGGTCTGAATTGTTCGTTCAGATTGGCCATCAATTTGCGAGTGATAAGCAGTGCTCAGATGAACACGAGTGCCAAACTCACGCTGTAACAATTTGCATTTTGCATTTTACATTTTCGTCAAACAATTTGCATTTTTGTTATCTGTTTTTTTCATTTTCGGCAGCATTTTGCATTTTCGTCAAACAATTTGCATTTTCGTAAAAAAATTTGCATTTTCGTAAAAAAAATTAGAAAACATTTCAATCCTGGTCTTGAATTAAAGAGGATAAAAAACTGAATCTAATGGTATATTTTTTTTTGCTAAAATTCTTAAACATGAATTTATTATGACTATTTGGATGTTTAGTAGAATTTTTTAAAAAAAAATGGAAGTTTGGAGGTTGAATGAGGAAGAGGGGAGTGGGTATTAATTTGTAATTCTTTTTCCAGTTTTGCCCTTACTCTTGATGCCACGTGTCATCACCAGGTTTGTTCTTTAGATTCTATGAATAAGTAAGGTTTTATGTATATAACCTCACCATATATATATATATATATATATATATATGTATGTATATATATATATATATATAATTTTATAGGTTTTAAATAGAAGTCAATGATGTCCATTAAATATTTAAGATCTAATTACTAGAGTCAATAAGTTTTCATTCCTTTTGTAGTTTACCCCGTTTTAGATTGAGGTTTATATTATGATTATATGATACAAAATACATTTATATTTTAAATATTTTTGGTGAAAATCGTATTTAGTGCTATAAGTTATTAGACATTGAATTTAATGTTGAAAATTAGATATTTGTTGCTGGAATTTATATATAATGCTAAAGAATGAAGGCTAATGCAAGAAATTATGTATTAATGTTGAAAACCAGGTGGGTTTGGTTTTAAAACTGAAACCAAACCGTACTAACTAGAACCCTTCAAAACCGAAACCGATAGAAACCAAAACCACTGGGTTTGAAAAATCCTAAAACCGAAATTAGCGGATTGGATTCGATTTGAGCTTAAAACCGCCACATGCACACTCATAATTTTTACCATGGCCTTTCAACCCAATGCCAACAATGGAATTCTATATACTTATTTTAGAATATTCCGAAGAATAATCACTAAGCACTAGAAGGTCAATTTAGATTTTAAAAGGGTTCGATGGACCCATATATTTTAGATTTACTCGATGTTTTAAATAACACGAGAAGTGACGTGCTGAAATGGTCAAACCTCAAGTCTTAAAAGTTACGACGAGGTCATAACGTTATATAAGACGTGGCTTACTTGAGAGAATTGAAATATAAAATATAAATATGTATATATAATTATACGAACAAAAATAAAAATATATCATTATTTTTCTTAGTTTTTAATATATCTATCCGTTATAATAATTAAATAATAATAATAACTATATATCATGCCTATAGAAGCGAGTGCATTTAATGTGTTCGACTAGACCTTAACGTACCAATGTTAACTCCTAAACATTTTTGTGACGACATAGTCAGCAACAAGGATATGAGTTCTTTGAGTATTATTAGAACTATTAACCTCAAGTACAAGTTAGAAATAACAGCCTGCCAAGTAGATCGGTACAAATGGCCGCTTGTGACGGACTACGTTGGTACCAATTACCAAATGCTATCACTGCGTAAAACAAAGCCCACGTCGTCCGATTGCATCTGCAAGATTCTAACTCCAACTACAACAATTCACGCAATAAATTCGCCACAAACCAATTTCATGAATTGGATGAAAACCAATCCGATTGCCACTTGTTAGAAATTTCAATTTCTGTCAGGGATACCAGATCTCCGACGAATTTTCAGATGAAACTTTCATACCTTACTGGTCGTCAATTGCTAGATTTATCGTCATCATCATCGTCATGTATACTGGTAATTTGTTAGGGTTTGGTCTAGCCGTCTCTTCCAGTGCATTCATCGGATCAAGCTTTATCATAAAAAAGAAAGGTCTCCAAAGGGCTGGTGCTTCTGGTACTCGCGCGAGTAAGTTTTCCATAATTTTCCTCAAATTTAGGATTAGCTTTAATTAATCTGTCTTAAGCGCTTTACTAATGATACTTCTTTGATAATGCTTGAGAAACTAATCTGTGATATACTTCTTTGTAAACGGCGGCAATTGAGTTCAATCTTAGCAGATTTTGATACAATTAGAGCGATTATGATTGAGTTTCATTTTTCTGTTTGATTTACATCTAAATTGTACAAAAGGATCGGGAGGATACGGTTACCTGTTAGAGCCATTGTGGTGGATTGGCATGTTAACTAGTAAGTCTTTTTCATTTTTTTTGTTCGATTTATATCTTGATATGTTTATTCTGCTTCTCAGTGTTGTTTAACTGAAACATATGGGATTTCTTGAAATTCACAGTGATTGTTGGAGAATTTGCCAACTTTATAGCTTACATATATGCTCCAGCTGTGCTTGTGACTCCACTGGGAGCATTGAGTATTATTGTTAGGTGAGCATTTGCATATAATCAATTAGTAATTAGAGTAAGTGCTCTTTCGTTTTCCAAACTTTAAACTATTCATTGAACTATTTGGCAGTGCGGTTTTAGCACATTTCTTACTCAACGAGAAACTGCGGAAAATGGGAATACTAGGTTGTGTGCTTTGTATAGTGGGTTCTACTGTTATTGTGCTTCATGCCCCTAGTGAACATAGCATAAGCTCTGTGGAAGAAATTTGGGACTTAGCAACACAACCAGGTGTGCCATCCATGCCATCTCATTACTCATTTTTTTATTTTATTTGTGTATTTTATTAAAATAGTTAGACATCACATTTCATGATTTTGTGGGCTTCTTGGTCCAGCTTTTCTTTTGTATACGGCATCAGCAATAGCTGTGGTACTGGTATTGGTGTTGTTCTGTGAACCACGCTATGGGCAGACTAATATGATGGTGTATATCGGCGTATGTTCCATAAATGGTTCATTGACGGTTAGTGTATAGTGAAAATTTTGTTCATCTTTAATACTTGTGTTTATATTATTTGACTTTAAAAGGAATTGAATTCATTTCTATAATTATGTTTATGCACAATCTAAATTTGTTAGTATCTTGAATTCTTGATTGCATTAATAAATGGCGGTGATATTGGCCAAATCTATGTCTATTGCATTCTTCTTCTTCCATGCTGGTAACTTGACTGAGCAAAAAGAAAAAAGAACAAAAGAAAAGTGAAGTAGATGAATGTGAATCTATTTTTTAATGACACAATTAAATCACAAATTGTGTAGGTAGCACTTTAAAACCAAACCCACAAAATGACCACCAACTTTAGAAACATAAATGGTAGTTTAGTTAGCTAGTTTAGACTAATACCAAACCAAAAAGAAAATCAAGGGCTATATTTGATGAATTGACAAAACTGAATAAACCATCAAGCCCAAATTGTTAAAATCTACAGGAAATGCATATTATTTGAAGTAAATGGTAAAACATATAACCAACACCATAATCACTTTGAGAAAGAAAATAAAACAAGACCCACGCTGAAATCTAGGAAGTTGGCTGACCAATGCATATGAATCAAAATATCTGATATCAACAATAAAATACATCCGTGATCAATTTAATAATAGAATGCTTATTATCCAGATTAACTTTTTCAGTTGTGTTCCTTTTGTTTTGCAGGTTATGAGTGTGAAAGCAATAGGAATTGCCATAAAACTAACAATAGAGGGTTCAAGCCAGGTGGCACGCTACCAAACGTGGGTTTTCGTAATGGTAGCTGTTACATGTATAATCACTCAATTGAATTACTTAAACAAGGTTTGCCATTCTTGCTCCTATATGTTTTGAGATTTCCTTTGTGCATAAACGATGAACAATCCTATACACTTTACACACAGATACAGAGAAAAGTAGCTTGATTTTTAGAGCTTATGGACCAAACTTCCCACACACGTTCCCATGGCAAAAATAATTTGACATACAAAATTGAAGTACTAAACCAATTTTTGTAGATTATATCATATTTCACCAGATAGAACTTGGTGAAAAACCCCATCTATCAAAATTCGAAAACCACCAATTTAAAGCACCACACAAGATACATTCTATGTGTTATGATGGTGGTCCAAGAACGCAACAGAAGCAACAAAATCAAGCATGCATGTACAAATGAAACTTTTACACCACCAAAATCCACCTAATAGATCTAAGTTACAACAAGAATGCGACTAAAACAAAAGGAAGGGAAGTAATGTACCCTCTAGGAGCTGGAGTAGAAGTCAAAGAGGGATTAAATAGAAAGCCTAAGTGTGCCATCTTCTACTTGAAGTCCACCCCGAGTTGGTATGATCCCCGAGTGCTAGCAAGCCTTCACGTGAGCTTCAAAGCCTTGAACCGGCTTTGGAATAGCACCCACCTCTCCTTGTCACCCACACTCAAGAACTCTCAAGAACTTGCTCTCTTGGTGTATGTAGGTGTTTGTAACTTTGTATGTAGCTAATCTCAAGTAAGTCAAGAGAGGTGAATGGAGAGATTGCATGACACTTTTAAAGCCCTAAAGATGACCCAGATCTGCCCTAGGTCGGCAATAAAGGAAGGCATGGATTGGACCAACCAAAAAGGTCCAATAGAATAAAAGACTTTCTGTCAGACCGCCTTCACGGTTGCTTCACGGCCGTGAAGCTCCTGACCAAGCCAATTTTGATCTTATCTCTCCATATGTAGTGCTGTCGGGATCAATCCTCGGTGTGTGACCCAATAGGCCCGTGCTTCATCGACAGTGATACCGGCATGCGTGTGACAGTGGGCAAACACCAACATTATTGACACCCCTTGAAATACAAGTTGGTGAAAAATCCGAAGACCATCAATATTAAACACTCTTTTAAAATGGTTTTATTGTTTGTATTTTCTCTTTTTAAAATTTTAATTGCTAAATTAACACATAGGTTGCCCTACTGACTATATTAACTCTTTTACATTTAGAACATATATTGTCATTTACAGTTAGTTTATTTAAACCAGTAGGTGCTAAAGTTGCTACAGTAACTGTATTTCTATATGTATATATTATCTCACATTTAACTTTTTGTTGCATTTTGTCTTACAAAATTACTTCATATTGAAATTATTCAGGCCTTGGACACATTTAATACCGCTGTTGTTTCGCCAATCTATTATGCCATGTTCACATCTTTCACGATTCTTGCTAGTGCCATCATGTTCAAGGTATCATTTCTATTTCAACTAATTTTAATTAATTTACTTATATTTTATTATTAATTTTTATTTTTTGCCATCGTAGGATTGGGCTGGTCAGAGTGTTAGCACTATTATATCCGTTCTATGTGGGTTCATGACCGTGCTTTCTGGTACCATGATTTTGCATGGTACAAGAGAACCTGATCCACAACCTGTTTCAGGTAAATCTATGAAACAGTTGGATACTTTATACTATATATGTTTTTCTTTATTACTTTTTTGGATGAAGATCTGCGTGCTTGTTTTCTACAAGGTAAGATATGCGGTATTCACTTCCACCTATGATTATAGTAAAACAGCCCAAATGTGCTTTACAATCCAGTTCACTTCGATCGCATGAACTCAACAAATGTCAAAATTTCAATCCGGGAGTCAAACGTTTCGATTGCTACTATTTCTCATCGTATTCATATCAACCAATTCTTGCTTTTTTACACACTCGAGACATTTTCATGAATCTAATACCCAACCACCTTTTTCAAACCAAACAATCTCGTTTTTGAACCAAGAGCACAGTTTGACTTTCGTTGGATAGTCAAATGCATATGCCATTATCCTGGAATCAAACAACATCATGGTATCGGATGTTATATTTATGTGATTGATTACTATATACTACATTAAGATTCATATCAATGGTACAAACTTATATAAAGGCTTATAAGTTAAGGTCCAACCCGGGTTTTTATTTTAGCACATAACAAATAATCCTTCAGTTGGGTAATTTATTTTAGCGTTAACCAATTTCTGTAAATATGTAACAATGTATATTTTCATTATTTCATCTATCCTCAAGGTGAAGTGTGAAAATTTTGTCAAACTCCTAGGAGAAATATGTCACCATCTACTGCTTTTAAATTAAATTTTACCAATTCATTTCATGCTCTTTCTAAGGAGGGCCAATATGAGCCATGTCTGACTGTTTCTCTTTAATTCATAAATAAATGTCAGATAAGTTGTTTTGTGTTCCAACAAAACTATTAAACATTAATTTATAACTTTGCAGACATGTATTCATCGCTTTCTCCACAAATATCATGGATTGTGCATGCAAATGGAGAGATTTGGAAGCACAAGGATAATGATGATTCATGCCCTGAAGTTGTTGCAATAATTCAACCAGACCATTTCAAATGACGGTGACGGTTTCCACACAAGGTATACTGATAGTATTATAATTAACATGATCACCTTCCTGTGAAAGTAGAATTATTCGTTCTCTATTTGTTTGGGGATCTTATGAGTCCCAACAGTAGTAGTATGATTGACGACTAGACTAATTCATTGGTAGTATATTATCTCATTATATATATACATTTTACCCTAGGTGATGGGTGTTATGTTCTGTAAATGTTTAACATAGTGTATACCTTTTGAAAATGAGTAAGATTTGGGTTTAGCTATCCTGCTAACTTTGAATTGTCTGTTGGAATGAACATACGCGTAGAAACTTGTGGTAAAGTGTATTGAGGTAGTTACTTCTGTTCTCACTAGGGGAATGTTTCTACATTAATCAGATCAAGCATGCCAACGGGTTTACTATTGATTACTAACTAGGTATATCAAGTACACGCGTTACATCGGGTGATATTCAAATAATCATATTCTTAGTAATTTAATTTACATATAATATAATATATAGGATGGTGGTTTACAAACTGAAGTTTTAAAGGTGAAACTTTATCAAGGGTTAAATTGAAAAATTGGAATGATGTATAACATGAATTGAACTCTTAAGCTTAAATCGGGAGTGATACCTTAATACACTTCGATATTGCTAAACCAAAGACAATTTGATTTGTAAATAATAGTGAGTAATTTTATTAAATCAAATATAACTTAAGGATATATAATGAAAATTTTAAATGGTTAAAATTAAAAAATTAAAATAAATAGTGTTTGGTTTTGCTATTCCAGTCAGTTTTTCGCTACAAATTGAGACTGAACCATGCATTTTGTGTTATAGAAAAATTAATACCCAAACGACCGGTTTAAATGGCTCTGTTATTTCGGTTTGGTCTAAGTTTTTGTGGGTTTACATACCAATGTTAGGTAAGTAATCCAAGTTAAGTAATTACAAGCTCAAAACTTTTTTTGTCACATTTTGCAATGTCTTTTACTCGAACGTGAGTTCAAGAAGTTACACTCACTTAACTTTCAGCTCTGATTACTTGGTAAAAGCTTCTATTTTTTTTTCTTTTATTCAAAGAAAAGTTTAACTTGATTTTTAGCGGTAGTTGCACATAGAGATGACGATGACCGTGAAAATCCAGATTTTTCTTTAATTAAAATGTCAATTTAATACAAAACAATGTTAAAACGTTAATTAAAACTAGTGGGGCAGACTAATAAAGCAACCAATATTTAATAACTTTGCTTTATGAAGGTTGGTGTAACCACTCTTGTTAATAGCCTTTTTTTCTTTTTTTTTAAGATTAACTAATCCATTTGATCATATATAAAATTTTTATTCATGGGAAAAGGATGTATGCTTCGCTCACCAACGCTTAAATGGTTAAATGATGAAATGATTAACATATCCATTGTTTAAATGTTTATGAGTGTGAAAGCACTTAAGATAGGTGCTGCTAGAAGCATATATCTTATCCCCTAATTGTATACACATAATTCGTACTACTCACAACACAATGTATAAAATATATCTTACACACCATCTCAGCCAATGTTGTAAACGAGTTAGCTTTTTGTCTGTGCGCGTTGCCATGAGAACTATAAAACTAACATCTAAACACAATTATTAAAATTGCAAGAAAAATTTAAACATCTCATCTAATGTATTTTTCTTTCATAAGTTTTAATGTATAATGTTTGGGACAAATAATAATTTGTAATCGTTTCATTTTTATCTGATATAAATAATAATGTAATATGATAGTTATCAAAAGACATAGTTTTCAGTATTAGCTCGTAGAAAATAACATTTTAGATAGATATTACGATAAATTTCATATCAAAATATAGAATTAAATGACACAAGGCCAAATATATATTCATATTTAATCATTTTAAATTATTAATAATTATAATAAAACAGCAAAAAATTACTAATTTGTCCTAAGCTTATTCTATGAAACCATCATCAGCCAAACAATTCCATCCACTTCGAAGTAATTTGGATTAGAAACTTTGATTAAGTCTTATTGGTACGCCCCCAAAGTCACTGCCTTAATTAATTTGTCAACAGTTCAGTCTGTAATGTAATTTGGGGATGAAGGATTATCATCTTCAATTCTTCACCTAACACTCGTCTGTAGATCAATCTGTACCTTCCAATCAAGTGGATAGCTTGGTGATTTAAAATGATTATAAATTAAAAAAAATGCTAAGAATGATAATAAATATGATAGGAGGGGAAGGTTTATTTGAGAACCGATCTTATTGTGAATACTGTAAGAACCAATCTTAGACGTTCATTTGGTAAGTGGACTTCATGGACGGAGAGCGTGGAGGGATTGAGTGTGGCAAGGTGCATTAGATGAATTCATGGGTGGGTGATGGCATTGAAGGAGGGGGAATTGGACGACTCAGATTGGTTCTCGCAATACTCGCAATAAAAACGGTTATGATCTTTTCACAAATATGATATTTAGAAAGGTTAAGAAGAATATATACGATATTTCTAATTTAGACTAAGTAAATACGATATTTTGAAGTTTAACAAATGTATATACGAAATATTTATTTATAGAAGCTATATCAAGAGAAAAAAAAATAAAAAAGACATAATATTGATTATTTGAAAATAATACTATAATAGTAATAAAATTAAAAACTGAAATACCATCGTATGAAAGAAAAAGAAGGAAAAGGCAACCCACTCTCAAGAAAAAAAAATGCAATTTCGTACATTGGGACACGAAACTCGTTTTCCTTCCGTCAAACAGAATTACGGGTCGTTTGTTTTTCTTGAAAATCCTCGTAATACATTTTAGTTTAACTTAGTAAGAGGTTTTAAGATGTAAAAGATATTTGTTTTAATTTTTTATTAAGATCTAAAAATCACTTAAAACCTCTTAACGAATAAGAGAAAAAATTACACCTTATTACCTCTTAACATAATTTATGATTCATTCTCTTATAATAATCGAAGTCCTTCATCTTTCTACGTACGTGGCTTTCTTCTCCAGTACTTTGTATCTCGAAATGTATTATCATGCAAATTTTTGCTAAGTTCAGGAATAATCTATTGACTTTGAATATTTTAGTTTTAATTCATGGTTTGATATTTGTTGTTAAATTTTTTTATTTTACATTAGAAAATTTTTAATTGAAATAAGGACGTAACAGTTGATACCAAATATCATAAAACACATGACTATAAATACTCAGAGATGTTTTAAAAATCAGTCAAATATGAATAAACATTTTGATATTAAAACTACTTAATGTTGATATGTAGTATTCATATTCAGACCCAGAATGCCAGAACATCTTAAAAACAAATTACCTAAAGTTTAATAAGTTGCAACTTTTAATGATATAACAATTAATAGAAAAGAGTAACTTTCAGGCTACTCGCGAGTAAGGCATAACGGGATAGGATAATTTTGAGGAAAATTTTAAAATATGTACGACGATAACTGGAAATTATAAGTTCATAGCGGGAAAAAATGAACATGTCAAAGACAACATTTTCCCATCAAACTTGCATCAAGTTGAAGAGCAGCTGGACTGAGTTTTAACTGAAACAGTTCTTTTATGGCTAGAATCACCTTGGTCAATGACAGATTAGCGAGTCCAAGCCGAGAACTCGGCTGAGTTAGCAAAGTAATTGCAAGCTGGATATCAATAACAAAGCCCAATCCATTCCTATAAAAGCAGGTAATCAGAGCATCTAATTCAATCTACTCAAAAATGTAAAAGTATCAAAAAGATTGAATTTCTTTACTAGAGGAAATCAACATTGTCAATTCCAAATGTACATGTAAGATAACAATCACACCAAATACACAAATGCTGACTATTACACATAATACACAACATGATGTACCCTATCACATTTAATCAATCCCTACCAACAAATGATACTCGATATTACTCGCTCTTCTTATGCAAATCTGCCGATAAGTTTTTTCCAGAAAACACCGCTAATATTCTTCTCATGATTGGCTAACATATAGAACTGGGACCAAACCAGCTATTTTACCATCCCGACCAGGTCGTTTCTTCTTCACCTGTTGTACGTTTGTTTAAACAGTCAAGATATCGGATACCCATAATTGGCGGGTCGGGTAGGTTTGATAACGGGTCATAACGGATCTGGTTGGGTCAGTCCGCTAAATACTCTTTTTTTTTTTCTGATTTTATTTTGTAACTATGAAATTTAGAAGATTTCATGTATTACATTCTGAAGTAACTTTCAACCTGTTTTGACATGTTTACTTTTATGTTAACCCATTTGACCCATTAGAGATAATAATAGATGTAAAGTTGTAAACAGGCCGAGTCGAGCCTGAGCTTGGCTCGTTTAGAGCTTGTGATGTTGAGCTCGAGCTCGGCTCATTTAAGCTTGGCTTGTTTAGGCTCGGATGTTATTTTGAAATTTCATTTTAAATGATATATATAAATATTAAAAATAAAACATATACAATATAATATAATATATTATATATAAAGCCCGAGAGCTTAAACATGCCTACTCTTTGAGGCTCGAGCTCTGGCTCGTTTACTAAATGAGCTTTAGTCTATGCTCGAGCTCAAGCTTGTTAAGGCCTGGCTGGTTTCAAACTTTTAAGTTTTAACGATTGGAGCTCGGGTAACTCGCCAGTAGCTCGACTCATTTACATCTCTAGATAATATCTACACAAGTTGACTTAATTAAGCATATTATGACGATTTTATTCTTGATATAAATGTATTAACAAACAAAACTTGTATTGTGTACTTACATAGAACCACCCATCAACTTCATACTCGATTTCGACCTCTTCTCCAGCAGTTAAACTCAACTGTAATAAAAGAGGTTTTAATGTCAGATAAACGGTGTTTTTGAAATAACAAAAAAAAAAAAAAGATGTCAACTAAAAGTGAATGGAATGTACCTCATCATCACCACCAGCAGTGAAGTCATAAAGTGCTGATCCAGATTGAGCATTCCCTGAAGATCGTTCTTCTTCATGAGAATCAAAACTGCTTGACCCTTGTCCAGTCAATGGGTTTTCAAATGACTCGAACCTTTGGTGAACAGGTGACGAGTATGGAGGTGGCTCTTCGTTGATCTATTAAAAAGATTTCATAATATTCAACAACTTTGACTTTGACAAGGACAACTTTTAAGGTTGACTAACAGCAGGTTAAGAACACTAACCGGAGAACCATAACCTTCATAAGAAGAGGAACCAGCAGAGGGTCTATTGTGTCGCTTCGTACCTGATTTTTCCTGAAATTGTCCACACAATCAAAAGTCGTCGTAAAACTGGTTATGGGTCAAAACGGATTGCTTTTTAGTTCCGGTCAGGTCGGACAGGTCTTGTTGGTCAAAATGTGTCATTTTTGTTCGGGTCAGGATCGGTTGACACGAAACACTTGTCTAAACTTATTTATTATTTTTTATAGAATATCAAAATGGGCATAGTTCGTTACATTTCCGTGCATTTAACCCATAAAATTATATTATTTCAATAATTTCATAAACTTTTGAATAATTTTTTTGAGAGGTTTTATACATTAAACATACCTATCGAGCAACTTTTGACCTGTTAGACGGTTAGACCCATTTGACCCGTTTCCCTTATATATCTTTTAATTTTACCCATTTGACAGGTTAAAGATAAGACATAACCCAAATCAAGCTATTCATAAGTAGGGGTGAGCATGGTACCGGTACCGGTACCGATTTTACCGAATACCGAATTTGGTTTAAAGAGGGTACCGAATACCGTACCGAGTATTCATACTACGGTACCGGTACCGGTACGAGTACCTATTTTACCTAGTTTTTTTGGTACTAGTCCCAAATACCAAATCCCGAATACCGATTTAGCAATATTTCAAGTACCGAGTACCAGACCGAAAACTCTAACTTGTACCGGTACCGGTACAGGTACGGTGCCGGTACGATTCGGTATTTTCGGTACCCATGCTCACCCCTAACCGTTTCTAGGCTTAATAAGCACGATTTTGAACCGCTATTTTGAGTTCTATAAGAATGAAATTAAGCTTAGATGATTGGGTTGCTTGCATGAAAAGTTGAAACACATATATCTCTCATTTTCACATTAGATATTCAGGGTTTGTGAGTTCTAGTGTGACAAGGCTTGTGGTGGTGTCAAGACATACCAACTCTCTAGCAAATGGGAGCCAAAGTTCACTTGGTGTGGATTGCACTAGAGGTACACTCCTTTGTGTACAAATCTTCCAAAGCCACAAACCCAGATCAAGGAGGAGACTAGCTTAAGGGGTATAACTCTACTTCTTATTGTTCTTTCTTTGGTGTTGCTTTGTCATTGTTAGAGTCATGGTCCATTGGGTATGTATTGGTGGAGTTCTTGAAAAATTGTTTTATACCTTTTATGCTTCCGTAGCATTTTTGTAGAACCACCAATACCCAACAAACCCGTCATATGAGGAAGTGAAATAGGGTTCTTGGCTTTGTTAAAATAATCATGTAAGTTTTTGGGTAAATTATTTTAACAAGATTTAATATCAAACTAACCAAACTTACTTTGCTATTTTAGATGGCATCCACGAGCAACATTTTCTCTACGAATTTTCCTTGAGAAGGAGAAACTCGATGGTAGCAACTTCATGGATTGGCATAGGCAACTTTGGATTTTCCTATGTCATGAAGGCAAGTTGCAAACCATAGAGGAAGCCTTGCCTGAGCCCCCTACGAGTAAAGCAACTAAGGCCATCCGAGAGGCATATGAAAAACACCTCAAGGATATGGAGGAGGTAACGTGCCTCATGTTAAGCACTATGAGCTTCGATTTACAAAAGCAAATGGAGCACTTGAGTGCATACAACTTGATGGGCGCAGCTAAAGGATTAGCAGCAAGCGAGGCAAGAGATGTACGAATGCCTCAAGGCCGTCCTAGTTTGCAAACTCCAGGATGGCGGGAATGTAAGCGCTCATGTGTTACGTATGAAAGCAAATGTGGAGCGCATGGAGAGGTTGGGATTCTCCACCGGGAGGGAGTTGGAGGTTGATTTAATCCTCCAATCCGTTCCCAATGTGTATGATCAATTCATCATGAGTTATCATATGCATAGTATGGATAAATACATAATGGAGCTACATGTGGTGCTTAAGACCGCAGAGTCTAGCATCTCTAAACATAAGCCCTACTTTTCAAATCCCGTCTTGGATATCCGGGAGGGCTGCATCCAAAAGAAGAAACCGACTCCTTCCCATAAGGGAAAGGGTAAGGGAAAGGTTGGTGCCACCAAGCCTATCCTTACCCCGGTGGCAAAGGGCAAAGGGAATGCTCCTCAAGCCAAGGCCTCGGAGGAGGCAGATTGCTTCTTTTGTGGGGAGAAGGGGCATTATCGCCGAAGCTGCCCGAAGTACCTAGAGGGTGTAAAGAAGCTCAAAGCCATGAGTGGGCACCTCAAGCCAAGGTACATTAGTGATTAAACTCCATCAAACTTCTATTTCTAAAGGCTGAGTTTTAGATACCAGCTGCGACACTCACATTTGTAATATGTAGGAATGGCAACGGGGCGGAATCGAGGGGGGTTTTGGTCGCTCTGTCCCCGAACCCGAAATGAAAACCCGTACCCGCCCCGTTCCCCGTCGGGGATTATTTCGGGGCACCCCGTCGGGGCGTCTGTCAAAACCGACTTGACTCGAAACCCGGTGATAAAACCCGACCCGACTAAAAATTATGTTAGTGAAGTAAGAAACTACACAAAAAACTTAATAAGAACCTGAGATGATCATTTTATAAATAAAAACGTAAGTATCATCATTAAGTTGAATAAAAAACTTAACTAAAGTAGAACTTAAAAGAAGTTAGAGGATCAAAATTTAAAATTTAACAAAAAACTTCATCACTTTAGAAACATCTCCATTAATAGATATACAATCGTTCTCTTTGTATATTCATACATATTATTATATACATAATTATATAAAACATATATGTATATAAATATAAAATATATATATAAAAGCACATATCGGGGCGGGGCTGGGATAGTGTGCCCCGGCCCCGAACCCGAAAAATACCCGAACCCGAAAATATAATCACCGACCCGACCCCGAAACTAGTCGGGTTCGGTTTTCCCCGTTGGGTTCGGGTTGTTTTGCCATCCCTACTTCCTGATAATCTGTTATATATATGTTACAGCGAAAATTTCACACAATATCAGTTTGGCGGGATGACTTGGTGGTTGTATGCTTAATGCAATGGTCGCGAGTTCAATTCTTGGGTTTTACATTTTTACTCTTTTCCCTCCTGGTGGGCAACATGATAGCCATTAGCCACAACCCATAATGCTTTCTTCTTTAGTTCTTTGTGCTGTTTAGATAATTCATAGTTATAGTCTCGATTAATTATATAATTATTTTATTAAATTAATTTTATTCCTTATTTGTTTTTCATTTATAACTTTGTTTTAACATATAATGTTTGGTATATTATGAGTAAATATTTATGAACGTCTCGTTTTTATCTGAATTTCGATTTAAACTATAATAACAATTTTATTTTTGTATCTTCTAATATAATATATTTTTGTGAAGGTTTTTAGTAATTTTGTCTAAATATTACCACTACCAAACTTTGTCTCATTATTGGAACTCTATTCTATTGTTTCAATTTTTCATGTTTATCCGAATTGTATACATTTTTACATTTCAGTAAATTTAAAGAATATAAGGCAACTCATATTTATTTTGATAAATATACTTAAAAACCAAATTTGATAAATAAAATATTTCATCATAGATAACAAAATATATGAATTCAAAATCCCGCAGCGAAGCACGTGTACCAGACCCTCGTTATTTATTATTAGAGAAGTTAGAATTACCCTAAAAATCACATTTTAGATTTGATAGAAGTAGAATTGTCTTAAACTAGCATGAAAAGCACCACCTTTTAAATAAGACCAAACCTAAGAGACAGCTTCACCTTGGCAAAACAAATAAATTAAGGGATTGTGTTGACTTCTAAGGCGGAAATTCAATTTATAAGGTATATGAAAGCCATATCTATCATCTATAGGAAGATCGTTCTTAGGGTGTGTTTGGCGAAAGAGACTGGGCTGGGGCTGGGGCTGATTAATTGATAATCCAAAGCCCAAGCCATAAGCTTTTTGAAAAGGCTTTTATTTTGGGGGCTTATGAGGGATTATGTTTTTAATAATCCCCTCAAGATTTTAACACCCAAACGGGGCTAGAGGGCCGAGGATTATAAAAACTAGAATCTCAATCCCGTATAATCCCCCATAAGCCCGTTGCCGAACACACCCTTAATGCGCTTATCATTGCTCAACCAAAGTCTAGATTGTGTGTTGTCCAAAAGTCTTTTTTGAATCAAATAAGACTCTTTGAGACGTGGGATTTTTTTCCATTGGAGAGGTACTTAGCAGTCAAAATAAGCCCATTGCCGAACACACCCTTAATGCGCTTATCATTGCTCAACCAAAGTTTAGACTGTGTGTTGTCCAAAAGTCTTTTTAGAATCAAATAAGACCCTTTGAGATGTGGGGTTTTTTTCCATTGGAGAGGTACTTAGCAGTCAAAATGAGTAGTGTGATTGTTTTCTTTTCCTTTGTAAATACTCACTTCAAAGAAAGATTTACTTGGTTGAAGATGATGGTGTGTTAAAAATCTATCCTTGATGGCCAATTCAAAATTTAACCATTAATGACCTAAAACTCAAGAACTTGGAAACATGGAAAAGGATGAACTTACAAGTAGAATGAAGATGAAACAAAAGCAGATTATAAACTTGAATTTGGAGCTGGTATTGAAGCTTAGTGATTTCCTTCTTGATTTCTCCTTTAAGAGTCAAGAACAAGAGTTGTCTGTGTTTATATATGTTGACTTATGTGTGTATGTGTATTGAGAAGAGATGATAAGAAGGAAAAGAATAAGAACCGACTTTGGGTTCTCAATTATCCACAAGTGGGTATTTTGTTCCCCTTTTGAATCTACAACTCAACACTCGATTACCCATTTCAACTAACGGGGATATTTTCGGAATCCTTATCTTAAACCGTCTAATATTTTATTATGTTTATCTATTTTCGTTATTATTTTTATATCTCAATTTTGTAACTATTTTTCATAACTTACATTACTAACTTGAACATATATATTTTTAATTTATTTAGAACAACTAACGTATCATATTCGCACACGTAAAGGCCCATTTTGAGGATGTTATAACGAATGACACCTTCGAGAGGTACTAGAGATATTAAGGCGGGAGAGATTGTACGCGAAGTTCTCCAAGTGCGAGTTTTGGTTACAAGAGGTTCAATTTCTAGGACACTTGGTGTAACACCCTGATTTTCAGTCCAAATTTAAATTTTTCAAAACTCAATTTAAATCATATTTTATACAAATCTCTGTAACTCATTGCGGAAGCATTTTAATTTTCCTGTAAATATTTCAACAATACCCGTTATTGATAATTATAATCCAAAACGTTTGGTGTTACCACAGTCAATCTCACGACCATTAAAACCAGTAGGAAATCCAGAATTACCGGAATTGTAACCAAGTCAAAGCCAAGCCCACAGCAACTACCCGCCTCACCAAGGCATCTATACAACCTGCGGATACAAAACATTTTTATACACCAGTTAGCTATAAACATAGCTAGTGAGTACATCCAAAAACATTTGTTTTATCAAAACCAAGTCATCCCTTTTCTCTTTTGAAAACACAAGTTTGGCAATCAATATACTTTTAAAATCATACATATAAACATATCAGCACATAAGGATGCGGGTCTGTCCATTGAGCCACAATGTATCCACGTGGTAGCTAGCCACGGTCAACACGTGCCCACATGGGGGATAACCACATCACCCCGTCAAG
>JAUEJL010083906.1:2944-14967 GCA_032274825.1 Drosophyllum lusitanicum
TTTTATGTTTGTGTGTATCTATCAAAAAAAAAAAAAAAAAAATATATATATATATATATGGTTCAAATGAGAACCGTTTTTTGTACGAAAACTGTAAGAAATAATCTTGGTCTTGATTAAAATTAATCAATTGCTAAGAATTTTGACAGTTCATCAATGACTCATTAATGGCTTATTAATGACGTATTAATGAGGGGTATGTTAGTAAAATCAAGTCTCATAAATTAATGACGACTCATTCAGACGCAATTCACGGTTGGGTAAATATATAAAAGACAAAAATACCCTTACTAATGAGTCATTAATGGTGTTATAAATAGTTTTCGTACGAAAAATAGTTCTCGATTGAACTTTTCCATATATATATATATATATATATATATATATATATATGAGAACCGTTTTTATTACAGGTACCATTTGTAACCATAATTAATGCTCATTAATAGAGGTATTTTGGTATTATATATATTTTTTCAACCGTGAATTGCGTCTGGGTGGGCCATTATTAAAGAACAAGACTTAATTTTTTCAAAGTACCCCTAATTAATGCATCATTAATAAGCCATTAATGAGATATTAATGAGCGTTCATTTGAGAACATTTGTTATTACGAGAACGAATCTTGGCACTTTTTTAAAATAAATCGATGACTAATAATGTTAATGACTCATTAATGCGCTCATTAATGAGGGGTATTTGAGATAATCAATCGTCACTCATTAATAATGGTCTACCTGCATGCAATTCACGATTGAGTAAATATATAGATGACCAAAATGCCCTATTAATGAGTCATGAATGGTGGTTAAAAATGATTCTCACGGTTTTCGTAGTAATAACGGTTTTTAAGTTAACTTTTCCACGCGCAGCGCACACACATATATATAGGAAGAAGGTTCATTTGAGAACCATTCTTATTGCGAGTACCGCGAAAACCAATGTTGGCACTTGATTAAATTAGATCAATGGCCATAATGCTAAGGTCTCATTATGTGTGTGTGTATATATATATATATATATATATATATATATAACGACTCATTAATAGGGGCATTTTTGTCATTTATATATTTACTCACTAATGAATTGCGTCCGGGTGGACCGTCATTAATGAGGGAGACTTGATTGTTCCAAAATGGCCTTTGGTATAGCAGTACTAAGGTTTGATTAAGATGTTCGTCTCTTTTTTAGAGAGGTAAACGACCTAAGCTAATCATGAGTTATCCGAGCTCAGATTATTAAATGCTCAAATTGAGACGGGCCTTCTTGAACTCGAGCTTAAATTAAAGCTTATTTAGTAAACGAGCCCAAGCTCGAGCTCAAAGAGTATGCTTGTTTAAGCCCCCACTATCCTAAATGAGCTTATTGTATTTTGTAGTTTGTATTTTAATATTATTTTATATAATCATTTTTATTGAAATTTTTAAAAAAGAAAATACCCGAACCTAAATGAGTCAAGCTTAAATGAGTCAAGTCTGAGCTTGCATATTTTAATTAAAGGAGCCACACTTGAGCTCAATATCATGAATTCTAAACGAGCTGCACTCTAGTTAAAAAAAGTCTAAATGAGCTCAACTCGATAAGTACAATGCTAGGTTCGACTCGACTCATTTATATATTTGAAATACTTTTATGTGTGTGTGTGTTTATAATCTTAAAACCAAATTAAGGATCTTTGGTCGTGCTATTAACTGTTTCACTTTCTTCAAAGTTGAGGATTCAAATCCTAAACATAGTCGTAAATTATTGTTTATTATTAATTATTAGAAGTTTTAATTATTACTTAATTATTAGGAGTGTTTCTTTATTATGTATAAGATAAGATGACTATCCTCGTAATATAATCAACACAAGTTTTTTTTTAATTTATATTTAACTCATTTTCCTTCAAACTTTTCAATTTGGACCGTGAACTGGGTTTAGCAAATTTGTGTCGACAAGAACGGTTTTGACTTTTGATTCAGAAAGTTAAAGAATTTGGAGAAAATTATTTTATTCTTTCATAATTCTGCCTTTTTTTTTTGTCTAGTTTACCAAAATGTATCCAAGTTGTCATGGTTTGCTATTGTATATATTGGACTTAAAATATATCTATTGTGTGTATCGAACTTTTAATTTGTCGCTATTGTGTGTATTAAACTTTCTATTATATATACTAAACTTGTAAGTTTCTTTACTTTTTATGTAATCAAAATACATACAATATGAACAAATTAAAAGTTTGACAAATTAAAAGTTTGATACACACAATAGAAACTTTTAAAGTTCGATACACACAATAGCAAAACTCGACAACTTGAATACATTTTAGTGAACTAAACCCAATTTTTTAGCATATAGTATATAAATTAACGGGTTTGTTGTATAAAAATGGGTTTAGTTCATTAAAATATATTTAAGTTGCCATGTTTTGTTATTGTATGTATTGGACTTAGAAATTTCTATTGTGTGTATCGAACTTTTAATTTGTCGCTATTGTGTATATTAAACTTTCTATTGTATATATATACTACACTTGTAAGTTTTTTACTTTTTTATGTAACTAAAATACATACAATAGCAACAATTTTAAAGTTTGATACACACAATAGAAACTTTAAAAATTCGATACACACAATAGCAAAGCATGACAACTTGGATACATTCTAGTGAACTAAACCATATAAAAATACAACGAATTTTGAAGAAGATGTTATAACGAACTCTTTTTTTATTAATAAATATAATCAACATTCATAATCTTTCTATTGTATGCAAAAAAAAAATTATTTTATATCTCGCTTTAAGTTACTATTGTCTACAATAAGTTATTATTGTATACGACTTGTATATATTTAGAGCTATAATTATAAGTTTCTTACACTTATACATGTAAATAATTTTACGTGCTTATACAGGATAAATTGGCCCAACATTAAATATATGGGTTATATACAAACTAAATAACTTATTTATTTTGTACACAACACTAGCTTGCTATACACTAGAATTATGACTCTTACACACTTTCACAAACTCACTAATTATTTTTCTCATCTACATATTTAAAGGTTTACGATCCAAGCTTACATTCTTAGTTATGTATAACAAATTGATGTTGTATATAAATCATCTCCTTTTATCGGTTATAAATGGTTGTACCTGTAAGCAAGCATCAATTATGACTAATGACGCCAAAATGTTATTTTTTTAACAACAATATTTTTCAAAAATCCATTTCAACAAGAGTTCTGCATATATACTAAGCATCTTCTATCATCATCATCTCTGTAGAATTCTCATAAAGGAGAGGATGGCTTCATCTTCCCGCGGCTCGCTTAGCAATTGTGCAAACATAAAATGTGGAAAACCCATGGACGACCCAAGACCAGGCTGGAATATTGATGATCACAAAGTAGAAATTTGCAATAAATGCTAGTAAGCTCCTTTAAAGCTTGATATTTTGTTAGCAACATTGATTGATGTTGTTAAATTTAATTATTACAAGTCATGCCTAATGAAACATTGTAAATTTTTTTTAATTCAAACCATCTCAAGATAACCTAGTGATACGTGACCTGAAATTAAAAGTATTAAAATGGGCATGAATTTAGTTCTGGTTGAGTAAACATTTTGGAAAACAGAGGAAGTATCGGAAACGGCCATGAAATCATTTAGGCCACGTCTCGATTGAAAAAACTGTTAAAACCGAAAATTCTTTTTAAAACAGATTTTACATGCTTAAGGGTTCTGTATGAATTGAACCATCAAAAATAAAGTTCAGTCTTATTATTTCTTAGGATTTCAAATATTACTGAATCTTGATCAATTTGATTATAGTGTTTCCTTTAGTAAAAGGGAGTTTTGTGACATCTATCACGGCAATGCAAGTCATTGGAGCTTCTGCCATTATTGTGAAAAGGTAAGAACATAATCACCATTTAGTAACATAATAAATTAATTAATGGTGGCAAAATGTATCATTTTTATAAGGGCTAGAAATGGATTAAGGTAATTTATATATACCAGGGCTACATCAAGTTGGGTTAGGTTGAACCACAGTCATTAATTTTTGTATCTTTTTCTTGAATATTACTTACAACAAATGTGTTGCATATGATTATGAAAACTATATTGTAAAATACTAATATAATACTTTGAATATGACAATTGAAGAGGTTGTAAATATTTAAGCATATTTCTAGTCATTTTTTTTACCAACTCAATCACTTTAACAATTTTTATGTTTAAAAAATTATTCAAAATTTATTAATATGACACATTAGATAAGAAATATAAGTCAAATTTATCAAGTAATTTAAGTTATGTATGATTTATAATCTTCTGCAGAAATTCCATCGGGATTGCATAGTTTCACAAAACTGGTTTAGAAAACTGGAAACAGGTTTAACCATTTGCAGCATCTGTGAAAAACGAGAGGCTATGTTGGTAAGGATCATTGTACATTAGCTACTTATATAGCCATATTTGGATTAAATATATCAAATGATGATATTTTGTTTTAGATTCCCAACTCAAAAACAACTATGGATACAAGTAACCCCAGCCCCACCTTTGTTGCTATTGTTGCACCAACACCGGAGGAAGATAACCAAGGCTCTGATGAAGATCATGTTGGTGAAGAACCTGGTGAACGATCATCCCCTCGACCGCTGGCCCTTGAACACAATCAGAATGTATCATCTTACGAAGCTCCAGCTCGAGCTCAAGTTCAAGGTTTTAGTCGAAAATCTCGTGGGATGAAAGAGAAATATGCTTCCAAGCCTCGAATGGCATATCAAGAACTCAACGAGATCACTGAATGGTATCCTTTTAATTCGTTTAAATGTCTCAACAAAATTTATATGATTTTTGACATATGTAAACACAATAACTCTTTTATGTCCTTGATTCATTGGTAGTTCAAATGTGAAAGTTACTCCTCTATTCGAGAAAATGTTAACTGCTAGTGACACTCGAAGGAATGGGCGTCTTGTGGTGCCAAAGAAATGTGCAGAGGTCAGTAAATATGCAAATGTTGACACATTAATCATATGTTTTGTATCAATCAGTGTTATTTAGTGTTAATATTGATCTTGTATAGGAATATTTTCCTTCATGTGCTGATTCTGAAGCAAAGTGCATCTTAATTCAAGATTCAAAAGGAAAAGACTGGTATTTCAATTTTAAATTTTGGCCAAATAATAATAGCAGAATATACGTTTTGGAAGGATTTCATCCTTTTGTTAAATCGATGAAGCTGCGGGTAGGTGACACAGGTAACAAAACCAACGACGAATCTCCCTCGGCCTTTTTAGAGTTGCTAAATGTTATTTCATTGTTCTTGATCTATACCATCTCTTTCCAGTGACTTTCGGTAGGTTAAACCCAGAGGGAAAGCTCGTAATGGGATACCGAAAGTCTGCATCAGCAATCTTGTATAGCCAGGTTGGTTCATTGCAAAAGGATACAACCACTTCTTCGTCTAACAAGAAGGGTAAAATGGTAAATTTCTATTTTTGAGAAGTTTCGATTTCAAACATTGCTTTTTTACTAAACACTTACTCGAAGCATACCTCGTTACCTAGTGAGTACTTGTTCAAAATGTTTTTATTAGACAACTTTCAAGCATATCCACTTTACCCATGATGGTTATTTATAGTGCATGGTTACTGCAAGAACTAAAAGAGTTCAAAGCGAGAAAAAGATCATCGAAGAAGTCGAAGAAACCCGCGCAGAGTTGGGAGAATCACCCACTGGTACTAATGTTTCCTCCATCATGGTTGCCGAAGGGTTCAAAATCAAAAGTAAAAAGGTACTCGACGCGATGTCACTTCTTTCACTAAATATTTGTTCAATTTCTATCAATGTTTTCGTTTCATTTAAAGTTTTCATTTAGGATACTTATCATTGGTTTTTTTATACTAAACACTTACTCCAAGCATACCTCATTACCAAGTGAGTACTTGTTCAAAAAGGTTTTATAGGACAACTTTCAAGCATTCACTTTACTCGTGATGGTTATTTATAGTGCATAGTTACTGCAAGAACTAAAAGAGTTGAAAGCGAGAAAAAGATCATCGAAGAAGTCGAAGAAACCCGCACAGAGTTGGTAGAACCACCTACTCGTACTAATGTTCCCTCCATTATGGTTGCGGAAGGGTTCAGAATCAAAAGTAATAAGGTACTTCACGCGATATCACTTCTTTAGTAGATATTTGGTCAACTTCTATCAATGTTTACTTTTATTTTCATATTGACTAACAAGAAGCCAAACGAGATTTATTCTAACAAATAAAGTGTAATGTAAGCTTTACGCTTTGTTACTGAGTTTTAGACACGAAAGAAAAAAAAATTAGAAAAGAAAATTAAGGAAAGAAAAGAAAAGGAAATGAAGAGATTTGATGATAGCTTTAGTTTTTCGTTAGAGATGTAAACGAACATAACTACTTGCGGACTATCCGAGCTCGGATTATTAAAAACTCAAAACAAGCTGAGCCTTAAAGAACTCGAAACTAAAGCTCATTTAGTAAAAAAAAAAAAAACTAGAGTTCGGGCCTTAAAGAGTAAGTTCGTTTAAGCTTGCGAGTCTAATTGAGTTTTCTAATATATTCCCTCCGTCCCAAAAATATTGTCCACTTTTATACTTTATGAAGTTTTTATTTTTCAACTTTGGCCTTAAATATTTTTTTATGTTATATAATATTCGATGCATAATAAATGAATTTTTTATGTTTTAAATGTATTTTCATTAGTATAATTTCATCAAATATTATATAACACAAACCAAAATATTTAAGTTTAAAGTTGAAAAATAAATACTCTAAAAAACTCGAAAGTGAAAATATTTTTTAGGACGAAGATATACATATATATATATACGTGTGTGTATGTAAAGTTATTAGTTGCGATCAGGGATAATTTAGTCACTAATTAAAAATAATAAAACTTTTCGTTTTCTTTTCCTATCAAATCTTTCTACTTTTGCGAGAAAACTTTAGAAGAGAAAATTAATCAAAATTTCTTTTCAAATCATCTACCTTCTCTCCTTAAAACAGCTGAAGAATACAAATTTCATTTAATTCCTTCCACTTTTTTCTGAATCTTTCTTTTCTCTCCAAAATTTTTTTTGGAACACAGTGTGCGATAAAAACTTAAAATATATAAGGATGCATTCTTTGCATACAATGGCTCTATTTAGCGTGAGAGCGGTTCAAAAACTGGAATGGAGCGAAAAAGAGCAGACCTGATAAAATCCAGAAATCTATAAAAAACAATGATCGAAGACTGGACGACCGGTCCTAGTCTAGATCGGTCCTGGTTTGGTTTGGTTTGTCAGTTTTTTTTGTCTATTTGTTGTGTTATACTATGCACCAAATCAAACCTACCGGACCGACTAGCCCGATCCAGACCAATCCTGGTTTGGTTTGGTTTAGTTCATCGGTTTTTTCGTTCTATTAGGCCGCATGCGCACCCTTAACTCTATTATATAGAAGATTGATATATTTGATAATCATATGTCAAGATTCAAAAGTTAACATAAAATAGTAAAATTTTCTACTTTAAGGTTTAGTGAGATTGAGGAGAATAATATACCTCATGTAATCATGTGATTTACAAGAAGCAAACATAAGATAAAATATCAGTAAGTTTATTAAAAAATTTATAAAAGCTTAACAGGGAAAATGGTAAACTTTAAGTTATTCAAACTTCTCCTTTAATACTTATCAAGCTTTTATTTTTTCATTTAGATCTCTTTATCTCACTTGATAACTAAAGTTTTAAGAACAACACATATCAACCATTTGATTTCGTTCTAAATGATATCTATTTGTAGAGTATGGCAAAGCCAAGCACTAGTTCACAAGGTAATGTCATATCAGCTACAACGCCTTCTATGAAGAAAAGCGGTATTGGTTTAATCGGTAAACGTGTTGAAAATGAAAAAATATCCGAAGAGGATATCACATCCGAAGAAGATACTGAACAAGTACGACCAACTCATCGTAGTAATGTTCCTTCTGTTGTGGTTGATAAGGAGGTCGAAATCAAGAGTAGTAAGGTACTCCAATCTTGCTATATCATTTTTGTGGATGAATTATTTACTAGCTTTTGTGAATCTTTACTTTTAGATGGATTTCATAAACCAAAGTAATATGTTTTAGGCCCTTTGTTAAATATTAAATTAATATCTATCTTAATAATATTGGTATATGATATTTCTTGTATTCATATTTCAATTGAACTTTATCGATAGGACATGGTAAGTGCAAGAGATACTAAAGAGGTTTCGAAGGGCAAGACCACATCGACTATGCATTCTACATTTAGCAAGGGGAAATCGAAAGATCCGACAAGTGTTCAATTGGGAGCTAAGAGGAAGTTTAGTCATATTGGTACACCTACTTTTAGCCTGGAGAAGCAAAAAGGTCCAATAAGTGTTCAATCAAATGATGTAAAAGCTAGAGATCATGTTGATGGTAAGAGGAAGAGTTTTGAGATTGGTTTTAGTGGTAAAAGTGCCGACAATCAGAATAAGAGATCAGAAGTTGATCTTACTTCCAAACATGCACAAGAGCTAGTGTGTTCACCTTGTGGTAGGAATGTTGAAATCAAGGGTTCTAAGGTACGCCATTCTATATCACGTACTTCTATGGACAAAAGTTCAACAGTATTTGCTAATCTTTCTTTTAGCTGTCTTATATATTCAGATTTGAAGAATACATACATCATATGTCTTAAACACATGATTTAAAAGAAAATAAATTATATTTGAGCCAGTTCTAAATGATATTTATTTCTAGGGTATGGTAAAAACAAGCACTAGTTCAGGAGGTAAGACCATATCAGTTACAACACAATCTATGAAGAAATGTGGTATTGGTTTAATCGGTAAATGTGTCAAAAATGAAAATAAGTTTGAAATTGATCTTAAATATGAAAAAACTGAAGAAGTAGTACGATCACGTCATCATAGTAATGTTCCTTCTGTTATGGTGAATAAAGAGTTGGAAATCAAGAGTAGCAAGGTACTCCAATCTATATCAGTTTTGTGGATGAATTATTTATAAGATTTTGTCAATCTTTACTCTTAGATGGATTTCATAACCTAAAGTAGTATGTTCTAAGTCTTTTGTTATATATTCAATATAATATCTAACTTTATTAATAATATTTGTATATGATATTTCTTGTCTTCCAATTTCTAATGAACTTTATCGAAATCAAGGTTTCGAAGGGCAAGACCACACCGACTAAACATTCTACATTTGGCAAGGGGAAATTTGAAGGTTTGACAAGTGGTCAACCAGGAGCTAAGAGGAAGTATAATCAAACTGGTAGGCCTTCGATATTTAGCCAGGAAAAACAAAAAGGTCCAATAAGTACTGTTCATTCAGAAAATGAAAAAGCCAAAGTAGTTGTTGATACTAAGAGGAAGCACAATCAAATCGGTAAGTATTCAATATTTGGCCAAGAGAAACGAAAAGGTTCAATAAGTGTTCCGTCTGAAAATGAAAATGTCAAAGTAGTTGTTGATGCTAAGAGGAAGCATAATCAAATTGGTACGATTTCGATACTTAGCCCGGAGAAACAAAAAGGACCAATAAGTGTTTCGTCTGAAAATGAAAATGCCAAAGTAGTTGTTGATGCTAAGAGGAAGCATAATCAAGTTGGTACGCTTTCGATACTTAGCCAGGAGAAACAAAAAGGTCCGATAAGTGTTCTGTCTGAAAATGAAAATGCCAAAGTAGTTGTTGATGCTAAGAGGAAGCATAATCAAATTGGTATGCTTTCGATACTTAGCCAGGAGAAACAAAAGGGTCAAGTAAGTTATCAACCAGAAAATGGAAAAACCAAAGTGGCTATTGATGCTAAGAGGAAGCATAATCAAATTGGTACGCTTTTGATATGTAGCCAAGAGAAGCAAAAAGGTCCACTAAGCATTCAACCAGATTATGTAAAAGCAAAAGTACATGATGATGCTAAGAGGAAATATAGTCAAATTGGCACACTTTCGACATGTAGCCAAGAGAAACAAAAAGGTCTAGTAATTAGTGTTCAATCAGATGATGTACAAGCCAAAGTTCCCATTGATGCTAAGAGGAAGAGTTGTCAAATTGGTACACCTTTGAAATCTAGCCAGGAGAAGCAAAAGGGCCCAATAAATGTTCAACAAGATGATGATGGAAAATCCAAAGTTCCTATTGATGCTAAGAAGAAGAGTTTTGAGGTTGGTTGTACTGGTAAAAGTACCGAAAATCAGAATAAGAGGTCGAAAGTCGATCTTACTTCCAAACATGATCAAGAGCTATTCTTTGCGCCTTATGGCAGGAATGTTGAAATCAAGGGTTCTCAGGTACTCAATTTTATATCACTTGTATGGAAGTAAACACACCTTATATGTTTTAAAATGCATGATTTAAAAAGGAAATAAAATTAGATTTACATTTCTTTCAAGGCATTCAATATGGAGTCCATTGTATATGAAGTCTAGAATTCAAATTTTAGCTAAAGCAGTGAAATTCTCTACTTATGGTATAGTGTGATCCAAGAACATAAGATATCTAAAATTAATGTTTCCAATACATGTGATTTTATAGTTATCTAGAGAGCGTATTCCATCCCAAGCAAACATACTATATAACCATACGTTTCTTGTGTAACGTACAGGATAACTCGATGGTAGGGCTGACTAACATATTTCCTAAGCATGCACTGTAAGTTTCATTGTTAAAATTTTCGTTTATGTTTACTACAATTTGACAAAGTTAATGAGTTAATTCTGATTTGTATGGCATCAGACTGGAAGAAGAGCCGAGTGCAAAAATAATGAAGAATGGAAGTCCAATGATGGGTCAAGGTAAGAAATCATCTTAATTAGTTATTTTGCATTATGTTTTTGTTGCAACTATTTTGGTCTTGCATTATGACAACATATTGCAGTCCATTTTGAATTTTTGACCCAATGATTTTACCAAATCTTCTAATCATATACACAATATTTTCTATGATCTATGCAGATTCTTCTAATAAGCTGCAGAAGGGAAATGTGGAACCAGAACCAGTGGAAACCCGTGTTGCAGTGATCGATGATGTGGGTGCCTTACTAGCGTCAACAAAACCAATCAAGAAACGCCCAAGTTACCGAACCATTGTATGCACTCAGCTCGCAAGTGGATCACATCTCAAATCATCATGCGAATGCCACGCTTGTGTGCATTTTATTAATAACCAAGATAATTTCCTTCTAACCAAATCACTGTCGACAAACTTAGTCATAAAGCCAACTGAGGAAGGAAATTCTAACCCGAACCCCCAAATGTTGATCGGTACTCAGGCAACAAATGTTCCAAAACAAGTTGAACCACTCAGTTTAAATTCAAACAACCAAATGTTGGTCAATTATCTGCCAGAAAACATTCAAAAGCCAGCAGAACCGGAAAGCTCTAACGCAAACCAACATACTACAGTCAATGGCAGCTCTCAAGACAAACAAAAGGTGAAGATCTTGTGTGACCTGAATTTGCCACCGGAGGATGAGGACGAGGATGATATGTGGATGATCAGGCTGACCTACAACGGCCCATTTTGAAAAGTATGAAGAAACGCTATGGTAAGTGACTAGTTCTAAAACTTTCATCAAGTTTACTCATTTCAATCGAAAAACGACTATGCTTTGTGTACTTTGTTTTGCCCATTCTGGATTCTATATGGGTTTTGTTGGATTTTTTCAGTTTCTGTATCTGAATGGTATGTTATGTTTGCTTTTAACTTGCTTTTTGAACTAATGCATGCAAGTTGTTGTTAAGATTGTGTATGCAAGTGTGTAAGGCCATCCGTATGGCTTCCCAATTACCCAAACCAACTCAAATGTCACATCAGTTTTTTTTACTTTTTCCTTCCCGACCCAAATCAACCCAAAATTCTAGTATAGCCTTTCCCAAATCAACCCAAACTTTTTCCCACTTTTTTTAATTTATTTAATTACACATTTATATATTAAACAAATTCAAATATTTAAACAATTCTATAAAAAATAA
>JAUEJL010083917.1:0-14967 GCA_032274825.1 Drosophyllum lusitanicum
AAGCTAGTTCTGCCGGGTCCCTTCAGTAGCCATGATGTACAGTCTAACCTGCCTTGTTTCGATTGATTATCTACAATCGATCTCATCTCTCTGACAATAAACTCCTCCCCATCCCCAATCTGCCACACTGTCGCATCCTCTCATTCACTTCTTTCCATGCATTCCCTCTGACGTAGATTCTAGGTCTTCCAACTCACCCCTTTCTCTTCCCCTTGGATCCCTCCTCCACTCCCACACTCCTCCCCACCTTCCTTCTCCTCTACTTTTTTACATTGTATACCAAAGCATAGCTCGACTTTTTCTAAACAAACAACTAACTAAACAAAAATTAAACCTGTGTAAGTAAGTAATTAATTTGTAAAGGAGAAAAGATATTAACGACTACTTCTTAACCATCCCCTTGTTTCCCTTACCGTTTCTCTGGCGCCGTAACATACTTCACGTCGTTTAGTCCTCAAAACTCAAAAATCTCGTTGGATCAATTTATCACAAAAAATTTGCTATGCCAAAATACCACGAAATGTTATCCACTTTTACTAAAATACCCTTCAATATCTCACGAGAATATACGGATCAACTTCATCAATTGATAC
The DNA here is from genome assembly GCA_032274825.1 of Drosophyllum lusitanicum. NCBI lineage: Eukaryota > Viridiplantae > Streptophyta > Magnoliopsida > Caryophyllales > Drosophyllaceae > Drosophyllum > Drosophyllum lusitanicum. The sequence goes on from JAUEJL010083917.1 coordinate 594, forward strand.
ATAGAGTAATACGTCTTTTTTTAATTTTCTCAGATCTGTAGAATTCATTCTGAAACATATTTTGCAACACAAAAGTTTTAAAATTTAAAAAACATTCCAAGTTTTATAGATGTCATATACATTGACCAAATTATTTTTTCCATGCCTAGCAAATTTTCAAAATCATTATCCTTTCATACCAAATTGCCAATTCTCCTAAGCGTGTTCCCAAGACACAGTAAAGAAAGAAAAGAAAATTAACGAGAGAAAATAAAGGATAATGATTTTGAATTTTCATGTTTCCGAGTTGAAAAGAAATAAAATGATTTTAGAGAGAAAAGACATAAATTTATGTTCCTGAATTGGAGAGGTGGAAAGAAAAATGGTCATTTTACAGTAATGCCCTTACCTTTTAAAATTATTTATTGTGATTAAAAATAATTTAGTTACCTACGAAAAATCATAAAGATTTTCCTTTCATTTCCTTACTTTTGAGAGGAAAGTTTAAAAGAGAAAGTTAAACAAACTTTCCTTCCAAATCTTTTCTCTTCTTCCCTTAAAATATTTCTAGAACACAAATTTTTTTTTATTTCCTTCATAATCACTTCTTTTCTCTCCGAATTAAACTTCAGCAACACAATGCTAGACTCCTATCCTATGTACCCTAGATTTGGTTTTGTTTTCCAAGAATGTTGAGCCCAGATACTGTAGTAGAATGGCAGTACTGCGTTTGCATAAGGATGTACTAAAAAAGAAAACATATGTATTATCAACTAGATGTCCAAACTACTTCAAGTTTACCATCTCAATAGAGAAAAGGAACTATAATTTGGTTAATCTTTTGCACATATAAATTACCAACAGAAAGTGAAGTTTCATGCTTTACTTAATTCAACAGTTACATATAGTTTAAAAGCAAGGTCAGGGTATAGTGAACTGCATAATCCTGTTTAACATGTATAGCCGGTTGGATTTATATCTCAGGTTTGATCTTCATGTCTCCATTCGGTAACATACTCTGTGCCTGTGCGAGGCGCATTGATTCCTGCATCAGATGATTCAAGGTGGTTTAGCAAGTATCTGAGCCACAAGTACAGATCTGATGAGATAATGGACATTTTTATGTACATATTTTTAGATTTCTTAATAAACATGTAATGTAAATATATTAATGTCCACTAATACAAACAATTGAAAAAATGGTACACCTGATAAGATGGTAATGAAGTGAAATTAATTCAGTCAGGCTGTGTATAAATGACAGTATTATCAACCATTTTTTCATTTTAATTTTCTAAAAACTACCCCACAAGTACAGGAAAGTTTTCAATTCAAAGCAGAAGAGGAGATTTATATTATAGTTACTTGTTCCCATTCCATAGAACTTTTGACACTTGAAAAGTTACTTTCAAGATTCAAATTAAAGATACAATGGTCACTTCCCCCTAATTACTTTAACCGGAACTGGTTATTCTATATTTGTTTAATTCCAAAACATGAACCAACATCGTTTTATATTTCTGTATTTTCTAACTAAAAAACCCGGCGTATGTAATTTCGTGACTGCAGGGCGATCAGCAGTCGGACCCTCCTTTCCGTTTGGAATACAGGAGGATTCCTACGGGATTTATGGGATGACAAGGTTTTTTTGTGAGCAACACATTCGGGATTACTTAATATGGTGTTTACAGAGAGCAAGCACTCTTGCGTGAACCAAGACGTCCATTCTTATGTGAACCAGTTTCTTTTTTTTCTTTCATTCCGGGTAAAACCTCCTTGAAGACTCAACTGGTTGAGGAGAGTTGCCTTTCCTCTACTTTTTCATCTATGTAAGATTTCAGATCATGTAGGATAGAGGTATAGATATCTTGTATTTCCCCCTCAGGAGATTGCGTGAATCTCCACTATTTGAATATGGAACATCATAACAACGATGTTTACAATTTTTAATATTCCACTCCTAGTTGGTATAAGAGCCGGACAATTGAATTCAAGGTCTTTTAGGGCATTTCAAGTTATAACAAGGAACAGGACCACGTATTGGTGTACGTTGTTAAATTTATGCAAGCCTGCTTCAAGAACCAAATGGATCATACCATCAATCCCCTCAACTTACTTATTATGTACTAACCCACTTACAGCTGATTAGTGATTATAATGTAGTGAAAATTACATAAAAGTGCAATTATCTTTGGTTCAATTTTCAATTTGTGCAACAATTTTATAATTTTTCTAATCAGGTGCGTTTCTTTTCAATTAACAAAATTGGCCATACAATTTGTGCAACTATGTTGATGCATTTCCTTTCAATTTGTTAATTGAAAAGAAATGCATAGTATACCAAATTGACTAGAGAAATTATAAAAATGTTTAGAAATGAAAAAATTGAAGCAAAGATAATTACCCTTTTATGAAATTTCCCTAGAATGTAATAGTTGTAAGAAAAAAAATAAGACGTAAGGCAGTGATAGGAAATTGAAAGTTTAAAACAGTAAGTTTTGCAGAACTCACAGCTGCAGAAGAAGCACGAATCTCCCTATAATCTTCAACTTCGTCAGGAAAAGCTTGTTCAAGTTCTTCCAAAAGATGCCTCCGCAAACCCTTTAGGCATAAACAGTCAGTCATACACATGATGATATATGCAGATGATCCGTGCATGAAGTACAACATTAATGTATAAAATAATTTGCAGAATTTCACAGATCTTAGTTGCACTTGATTCCCAAGAAACAATGTTTTAAATAACTGGGGATACAAAATTAAACAAATGAATTATCTGTTGGCAGTGCGAGACATGAGCCTAAGCAAAAATAATGAGTAGATCCAGCTCAAGAATGAAATATAAAAGTAACAAAGCTGTATTAATTGACTAGAAAAGGTAAGGTTTGAGATAGAAAACACTTATAGCTCGCATGTTCTAATCACAAATGATCTCCCTATTATCTATACTACATTATAATACATTTAAAACTCTCTCCTAATTACTTAATCCCTTAAAATTTCAGCAATCAAAAATTACTAATACACCCCTCAAATAACCTCCATTTCTCTCTCCTACCTACACACTCTTCCATAACTACACACTTCCCCACCCACAACATATAAAGAAAATGGTTGTTTTGTTGTTTTTAAAATTTTGTTTTGAAAATGAAGAAAAGAATTGATGGAAAGAAAAGAGAGAAATGAAACAGCAGGTTACTGGGTATAAACTATTCACAAAATACCATAACTCTATATTCTATAAAACGGCATGTTATCAGGTAGAAACTATTCGCCGCCACGGCATTGCGCGGGTGCCATACTATGCTAAATAATGCAGTCAGAGAAAAGGAATTGGAGCATCATGGATCATCTTAAGGTCACACAGATGATTAAGTTAGTAAAACTGATCTCCTTTTTGTCTATTAATATGGACAGATATGTGTAGTTATGATTACATTATATCAAATATTTAGATTCTTATGTCAAACAAATGGCTGACTCCAAGTATTCTTCTTCATTTACATTTACGGATATAAATCATCTACAAGTATATCTTAATCTCGCAGTCTTCCTCATACTCAGACTTTCAGAGTCTCGAAAGCAATACATCTACACACCTCTTGCTCAGAGACACAGCAGCAGAGCTAGCAAACAGAACACAGAGAGCTGAGTGAGTCACAATCTATACGCACAGACTAAAACTAAGAACCTATCCTATTCAACCTTCATAAGCTTTTAAGATCAATGTCAACATTTCAATCATAACTTCTGAATTTCTGATGTTCATATATAACACTCCAACTATCGATAACGTTTCATCGGCCTATATATGCACTTCCACACCATAAAGAAACAATTCTTAATCCCGAAACATAGTAACCAAGAAACCAAACTACTAACAAACCAAACTGTAATTTTATTACAGAAACACAGAAAAAGACAATTCAAGAAGTAGGGTTCTTACTACGTTAAGACAATTTTTTGCACGCCAAAATCTCTAACCTGAATGGCGTATAAATACTTGAGGCTTCCTAGACTTTCAATAACACTTTAGCTTGGTTAGCAAGCTAACCACATTATAAGGGAACTAATTGATAAAAAGTTACTTTAGCTAGGGTAGCAAGCTAATTATAATAAAAGGAAACTACTTAAAAGGGAAACAACTAATTAGCAATACTAAGCCCCCATAAGTTTCATCAATTACCCCATACCCCCTTGAGTTTCTGACTCGTCATATCAACTACCTGCCTGCTTATGAAACTAAACCGTCAATCACTTCATAAGAATAGTGTGCACTTTTCTCAATACGATAAGCTCCTCTTGCAACAATCTCCTCATCATAGCATCCAAGATCATCATTGAAAGAATTCTCAGTATGCACATTACCATCTCTGTCATGCTAAAGATGTCTCCATATCACACATGACACATCATCTACATCTCAACCCACCTACGTACCCAAATCTCCATCATTATTTAACCCAAACATTATAAAGTTTTATCTCACTCACATCTCTAAAGGCCTTGGATTTGGGCATATTATATATATGCCTCTTTAAATACATATTGGAATCCACAGTCTAAGATCTGAGACCCAAAACAGAAAGACTGCTTAACATACTCAACTTTGAACAATTTGTAAGTTACACTACAGACATAAACAAAATAACTGCATAGCTAGAAAACTTATTTGTCCCTGAACTTCCATTTAGATTCTAAAAGTACTCTTAAAATTTTGAGGACAGCCTTAAACTTTAATTTTTCTATGTACTGTTTACATGCCCTTTGAACTTCCTAGTGTTAAATGTTACCATGAAAGACACAGATATTACACCAAGTTCCACAGCCAGAGAGCTTCGACAAGGGGTAACAATATTGTAAAGGAACTTCCCTAGTTCCCTGTACCTATAGAGTATAAATTTCCTTAAAGCATTTATAAAAATACCACCAAGAAGCATAACCTTTGAAGCTTTCACCCAATGCCCATCACTAATGAATCACCATTTCCTGGTGTAGAAACATCCGCATCTTATTAAAATTTTGATTCAACAAAAAAAAAACCATATGCTTAGGCCAGTTAAAAGTCACATTATACATATACAAGTCTCACTACGTGTCTACGTAAAGAACGTGTAATTCTGGGAATCCCAAGATGCAACAGAAGTTATTCATTGTTGCATACATTAATACCAAAGACTATGCACTTCAAGCGAGATAAACAAGCCCAACAGAAGACAGAAACGGGGTTATATGCATGATGAAAGACACAGCAATGAACATATTTTCATTTATGACAATTAAGCATATAGCATGATGATACAAACCTTAAAAGCATCAGTTTTGCCTTTGGTGATCTGGTTTTTAGCAATGCAACTATTCAAAACATCCCTTGTGAATTCATCCGGATTCTTTCCATCATCTATCAAACTGCAAATTTATTCAATTGTGCTCTCCAAAGTTAGAAAATATAAAAAAAAATTTGATTAAAGAAAACGTTTCAACATAAAGCATATAATTATTACTTTAAGACTTCCATGGGAACCTGTATGTTACATTTCTCTGACAATTTTGCCATGTTATCCATCTCCATAACAAGTGTGTTTCTGCAAATAGAGAAGTAAATTATCTAACAGAAGCAGGATTTGAACATGGACTTATTCAGTAGGGACAATTTGTATGAAAATCTTGAAACAAGCTCGTGTTTGATAAATACATTATTTACATAATTACACAGTTAAAAAGCAATTACAGGCGTTGGAGAAGCGGGAGTTGAGAGGAAACATTGAAGGAAGAGACAGTGAGGTAGAGCTGATGGATTGTTCCTAGTGTTTTCTGAATTGAATTAATAACTTGGTTTAGGTTTTGCTTGGGATCATCGGATGATGACGTAGCTGTTGATTCAGCAGGCGAAGCATCGCTGTTTTGGGGATTAAGCGTACCATTACCGCCGGAGGCTGCTGCTGCGGTGGTCTGTGAGGATTCCATCTTCTACGGGTTTCAAGACAACCGGAGTACAGATCAAGACGTCAAACAGAAGACGAGTTGCAACAATTCTGCAGGAAAAAGATATGTCTGATGTCTGACGTCTGTTTCAATATCTGCAGGAAAATATATAGATTAAGTTAGCTGCACCAAGAAGATTGTTTGCCTTTTTAAAGCAAACACCAGTTAATCAATTAACAAGCAAACACCCAGAAAAGCAAACAATGTATCAATTTCTGGTTTAGTGGTAATGGCGGAATGCAAAATGATAACATCAATTTTATAGAACAAACAATTAACAAGCAAACACCAAAAATAGATGCTGTGAAGAACCTAAAAATGATGCAAGAAGCGTACAATAAAACACCAAGAACGACCATTAAAAACACAATCTTCGAACAGTGAAAATGGATGATGTGAAGAACCCAAAAATGATGCAAGAAGCATACAAGAAACACCAATAACGACCATTAAAAACCCAACCTTCGAACAGTGAAAACCGATATTGTGAAAAGCCCAAAAACAATTAACAAGCAAACACCATGTTAATAATGATGATGTGAAAATCAAGAGGCTACAGGGACGAGAGGGAACATCGAACCTTTGAAAACAAGAGGGAAGATCAAACACTCTAACTGCAAAAAATCGAGAGGGAAGATCGAGAGTCTACAGGGACGATCCTGTGAAAACCAATAGGGAAGATCGAGAGTCTAATAGGACTAACCTGTAAAAATCAATAGGGAAAATCGGTGCTTCAACTGGTAAAGGATGCATCCAACAATCCTGTGAAGATCCAGATGCTACAGGGACGAACCTGTGGAAGTGGTGCGCTGCTAGGGTTATTTGGGAACAAAACGGGGGCAGAGTTATGTTGTTGGAATGTTGGGTGTAATTGTTTTAACTAGCCGACTCTGTTGTAGAGCTGGGTACCGTTTGTTAAAATAGAATAATTTAAAGACTGTTTGATAAAAGTTCTAAATAAATAATTTGAATGATGTAAATTATCATTTTAATCTTAATAGTGATATATTATATTATAAGATATGAATGTTTAACAAGATAACATGTAAAAGAAGGAGTATTAGGGTAAAATACTTTGTGCTTAATGATTCATAATACACTTTAAGGTAGAATGATTCAACAGCATTATGCTGAATCATTCAGCACAGTCTTCATTAAGAGGCAGCAATCAAACAGACTGAATGGTTCCATTAAGCAGCAAACAAACAGCCTCTTAGCTAAAAAGTTTTTACATGCTCCAGCTCCATTTATTTATTACTAGCATCGTACCCGCGTAATCCTGTAGTAGCAATTAGTTTATATTTTACAACATGTTGTTTGTAAGAATGCAATGATATGTTATTCGCGTATTTCAATGTTATGAAAAAGTTTTCTATAGTAACATGTCCGGTTTTTTTTTCAATTTTTTTTATTGCATAAACTATTTTACTACTTTTAAAAATAAATTATAAGGTGAGATAAATTAATAAGATTTTGGAAATTATGTTGATGTGGGTGGATAATTGTGTTTGTATGAGAGAGTGTGTTAGTGCGGAGAGAATATTTTGAATGAATAAAAAGTTAAAGTAAATTATAAGAGAGAGTGAAATGGTTATAAATCGAGTAGATGAGATTAATTTAAATAAAATGAAAGACCGGGATTTTTTCTTGATTGAATTTTAAGAACTCTTAAAGTTAAAGAGGAAAGAAAATGTTAAATAGTTTATATAGTAGTATAGATATTTACTAGATTGGAAATAGATGCCCGTATATTATACGGGTTGGTTAATAAAATAATAAATGTTAAATAATGTATTAAATAATTATAAAACACGAAATAAATGGCGACAAACGACATCAACATCTAGACTAGTGGTGGAAGCGTCGACTCGAGGTTAAGAGCATACGTGACGGAAAAAATATGGTATCATGATACGAAGAGACATGATTGTATTTCTTATACAAGCTATCGACCATTGTTGTTAAAATTAAAAAAGTAAGGTCAAATATTTATTGGTTATTAATAAACAAATTAAAATAATTTAAAATGATAAAATTAAAATTTTAGTTAAATTTGATATTTTGAAATGTTAAGGTTTATGGGTGACATATATGAAATTTCTCTAATAATTTTGATTCAATTTTGACTTATAAAGTCAGAATTGAAGTTTCAGTTTTGATTAAATAGATGGTTAATATTGAGCAAGTAATATAATAAATTTGATGTATGTTAGTATTTTATTTGTATTAGGGCAAATTACATGAAAATGTAATAAACTTTGTCTTGGTTACCATTATATACAACAAACTTTAAATATTTAAAAACAATACAAGTAATTTTCATAATCCTCTCATTGTATGCAAACAATTTTTAATGTGTCTGTTGTTCAGTTACCATTGTATACAATGAACTTTATCATAACTTTCATAGTCTATTTAAAAAATATAGTCCTAAAATTTTAATATTCAATCACATGTGATTCAGTATACAATCACATGTGAATTGTAAAAGCATCACATGTGAATTACAAAAAATTACGAAAATGTCACTCCTTCCAAATTTTTAAAATTTAATCTGGACCATTGATGTCATTGATCCAATGGCTAAAATTAGTCCCTTAGGACTATGAATTAATTATGGACTATATTGAACATTCTCTAATGGTAACTAAGACAAAGTTTATTATGTTTTAATGTAATTTACCCTTTATATTATTATAAGATAAGGTTGTTATCGTTATTATTATTTTATTAAAGTTGTTACCGGTTAATTAAAATTGTGCTTGAGACTTTTTTGTTAATTGATGGATTATTAAAAGTTTAATTATAATTAATTAAGGATTTAATTAAGTTTTAACTTGTCTTGCATGTAACAAAGTCATAATATATTTATTTCGTAACAAAGTCATAATATATTTATTTCGTAACAAAATTTGCAAAGTTGGTTATATGTTGTGTCAATAAAAAAGTAAACTATATTGATTACTATTTAGTGGCCTCGATCCCTTACATAATACATAGCAAAATATTTTGCTATATTTTAGATGACTCGTTCTAAAGACAAGTAAAAGAATAATTTAAAGAAAATAATATTATATAATCCAATTATTTTAATAATATAAATAAATAATAATAACAAAAGTAAATATAAATACAAAAATATTATTGGTCAAATCCAAAACGTGGCTTACGCCTTGCAATCACCCCATTTTCTGAAGTTGGTAAAAGCCCCCTTTTTTTAATTATTTTTTTCCCATTATAATTCAATTGCTCTGTTCAAGATTTCCGTTGGTTGTTTATGCGATACGCAATTGAAAATTTTGAATTCTATTGACTATTTGTAGAACAATCACACAAAAGCAAGCAATCTCGTACAATTTTGCTATCGGATTGAAGAAATTTAATCTATTTGGTATGTATTTCTCGATTTTTTTGGGGTTCCTTGTATGAATCTGTTCTTATACTTCTCTGTAAATCATATGAGTTGATAGGGTTTGTGAGCCTGAAAGTTCATGAATTGTATTGAAAAATTGGAATCGAAGCTGGTTTAGGTCAAACTTAAAGCTAATATCGCCATGGTATTTGAGTTCCCTGATTCCCCATGACTCATGAGACGAGATCATTAGTTAGTTTTGTGTTGATTGTTGAGTTAATTGATTATGGCCTTGGTGTTCAATATGATTAGTGCAATTTCAACCATTAGAAAGAGTCAAAAAGATAAACAGTAGAAATGAACTCTTTGGGTTCATCAATCTTGTTTTGTGATTTTTTGCTGATATGTTTATTTTTGTTGTTTTTTATGCCCTTCATGGCTGCAATCTAGTATTTCCATTTGTTTGGTAGATTTATCTGGTTCTCATGAAAGGGAAATGAACTGGTAACAACTTTGGATGCATTATTTTAATTTTAGGTTCTCATTTATTGTTTGCAGTCTTCTTTTGACAATCTGTGACCCAAACCACAATTGACTTAGAAGATGTAAAGCAGTTTGTCCACCTTTGCAACTCAACTTCATGAGAGTTAGGGAGGATGGATTATGCATTTTTGCATATAAAAATAGATGTCTACAAGGATAAAACAATCAAAACATCAGAACAGAATTGTTGGTCTGATCAACTGCGTGTGGCGGTAAAGCTTGAAGATCTGTTCCTCTCGAGCATTGGTAAGCCACAGATTAGTAACTTTTTGATGCAGAAACTGTGTATTCAACGTATATATTGTCTAAACAAGAAAATTCAAAAGAAACTCAGGAATCTCGAAGATAATTTTCTTCGTTATTGCTTTGGGTTAAATTCATATAAGTGTGTGAAGTGAAAGTTCATGGACTACTATCAAGGGATGCTCCACTGCTCGTGGAACAATGGAATTCCAATCTATGTTTTCACTATAGATGACAAAAGAAAAATCTTAATAACGACAAGTTTTAAAAAAGTTGAGCCATGTAGTAATAAGAGTGTGGAGTATATTTACACATTTCATTCGAGAGAGTCAGATCTTCTTGGTGAAATGACCGCCTCAACCTCTTTTGAACTTTGTCCACATGGTACAAAAATCATGGAGACTCAGTTTGTTTTGTATGCAAATGGTGACAATATTGAAGGATACACACATACTTTAGAACAGATTCAAGAGAAGAATAAAGGGTCGTCAGTATTTGGTAACATTTTCAAGGGTCACCCTCATAAACGTACGTTTTCTGCTGTACAAGAATACTGGTTAGAGCCAAAACTCGAGTTAGCCTCCATTGTTGTAAAAGATCATATCCGTGAGAGTGGAAAAGAGGTAGAAATTGGTGGTTGGGGCTTAAAGTTTTTAAAAAGAGATGGACATTGTGAAACTTGTATGCCAAATATCAGCCATTGCTCTACCAGTATGAATGTTCTTGTTCCTGCTGGTTTTCATGGCGGGCCTAGAACAAGGAACGGTGGCGGCCCTTCCAGCCTTGTTGAGAGGTGGAGGAGTGGTGGCTCTTGTGACTGTGGTGGCTGGGATCTTGGTTGTCCCCTCACTGTGCTTCATGCTAAGCCGAATAACCAAGATGGCATTTTTGGGGGATGTTTTCCATGCGATTTATTTGTACAGGTATCATATCAACTCATGGGTCTACTCACATATTGGTTTTTCTAAATTTTGTCATTAGAGGGTTGGTACTTGGTCAGGTTGGGTTAACGGTCAAGACGGGGTAATAGTTTGGTGTGGTCAAAATGGGTTGGGTTTGGTTAACTTGAAAAAGATTTTGTCCAAAACATTATTTTGCGGATAATATGTGTGAAATATTATTACAAAAGTTAAATTATTTTAATACTAATCTAGTTTTTTTCTTTCAGTAAAATGCTTTTAGAGGCTTATCTTACTATTTCATAAAACATTAATCAAAATATCATTACAATCGTTTCATGCGAGTACCATGCTAGTTCATTAAGAATGCATTTCCAGCAACTTTCAACTCATTTAATATGATAAAATATAAATAGTCCTCTGTTTCACATGTTCATTGATGGCTTTGTATGTTTGTAGGGTTGTAAGCAGACTGAACCAGTTTTAAAAATAGAGGTGGTCCGTGATGGTTTGTATAATCTACGTTACAAGTCGATATTATCATCTTTGCAATCTCTTTCAATTGTTGTGGCTGCAATCCATAGTCGTAGGCCGATCTTCAGACCCACATCCTATGAAAATTAAAACGACACCACCATGATCTAATGTACTATGAAATGGAGAATATAGTTTAAAGAAAAAGGGAAAATATAAAAAAAATTGATATGATAATGATCTTTCATCTTTTAGGAGAAAATTGTTATGATAATGCTACTCTAGTCGGAAATCCTAGAACATATGTCGTATACGATGTTTAGACACCACGCATACGAGCCAAATGTCTATAGTAAAAGGGTTTTAGAAGAAATGGAAAGGAAATTAAGGTGATGTTTTACCAAAAAGATCTTCTTACCTATTGTGTCTATGGATATGTAGACATAAAAGAAAATGACTGTTTGTTTTCATTAAATGGAAAAGAGGTGTAAAAATTATTTCCTCTATTTTCAAAAGAAATGAAAGTGCCTTATTCTTCCTCTTTTCCTCCTACTTATCCACACCCATCTATACCACCCATGCTTCTTCTTCTTCTTGATCATTCTTTTGCTTCAACAGACTGTTAGGGTTCATATTCTTCCCTTACTTCAACATTAGGGTTCCAAACTCAGTTAGGGTTTTCTTTTGTTTGCTTGTCGGATTAAGGTTTCTTCTTTGCTCGCCCACATTGTACCGAACTAATTCGTTCTTATTTAAAAGGCAATTCCCAAACAAAGTAACATTGTACGTATTTTGATTATGTTCATTAGATTTGTTGTCTATGATGTGATTAGTGATCGCCATATCTGGTCTCTTTTATCAGATAATGTTTTTTGAAAGATGGGTTAAAGGTCCTTCTGTTTTACAAAAGAAAAACAAACCATTTTATTTGATTAAAAAAAAAAGCTTTTAGACTTTGTCTTCATGGAAGATGTGTTAAAAAGATTTTGTGTTTTCAAAGTATTTTAAAGGACAGAAGGAAAAAGTTTTATAAAATATAATTTACTCAATTTTATGTGTTAAATTTTCTTCTTAGAAGTGACAAGATTTACAATAAAATAAAAGAATATTTTTTATAGTTTTTCATTCAATAACAGCTTTTATTACAAATGACCCATTTTTGTTTACTTTCTCTCCAAATCGGAGACACAAATTAAAACTATTTTCTTCTTTATTTGTTTTTTCGTTCCAACTTAAAACATTATACAACCGAAATAAGTTATAAGCCTACGAGGAGGGATCAACACATTTTTAAATAGAGAACGGTGAGAACACTTTTAAGCCAATTATTTATTTACATAAATAAGGCTATAAACTAAACATACATTAATTAAACCAAATAATTAAATATTTAACATACCTTAATTAAACCAAGTTTAATATCAGCCATTAAATAAAAGATTATTCAAGGGCTATAAATTGTTCTCCAAGTTCTCACGGTGTTCTCATTTGATCATGCATCATAAGTCTACATGATAACAAGGCATCAAAGCTTTTCATGCATAATCTCTTAATTCAACATAATAAAAAAACTAGGTTAATGACCCATATGTTATATATGTTGGTGTTTGATCATTAGACCAATTCAAAACTCATGAAAAATAGGAAAATCGTCTAGAGCTCTCCTGGCGGTTTTTATGGATAGATTTTATTATATGTGAAAAATAAGTTAGAAAAAAAACTATTATCTTTTTTTCTTTTCTTTTTTTTTGTTTTGGATAGATTTTATTATCTTTTTATATAAATAAAAGATTAAATTTCATTTAATTAAAAAATTTTAACCTTTTATTTAATCAAAATAAAATCTTCACAATTCATTTTGTTAAAAACTGAAACTCAATTTTAACTTTAAATGATAAAAATTGAAACTCAAATTTAAATTTTATTTATATTAGAGATTAGACATAATATGCATCATAAATATAACCTATTAATTTGGATATATGAGATAATCATATCTATGAACTTTTGATATTAAGTTACGATAATATATTGGATAACTATTATTGTATGCTTGTGTATTATTAATTTTAATTTTTTTCATAAATATTAATGTGGAATAAATAATTAAAATTAAGAATGTAACGTGAATAAAACACTAGCTAAAAATTAGGCAAGTTGTAACAATGTAATTTTTTTATAATTTCTTAAATACGTAATTATATAAATTTTCTGATCAAGTAATTATATTTCAGAACGATATATTTAATACTTCATTTTTGTACATTATCATGTTAATCAAACTCCAATTGCACGGTTCTATTTTTTTGGTTGATTTATTTCACAAACAAATTCACCTACATGTTCATGCATGCGTAACTTCTAGAATTAAAAATACATATCTTCTATCTTCTAATCTTCTAATATATATATATACACTAGTATAGTACCCGTGCAATGCGGCGGCTTAAATAATTTACTCGATAACATAAGACTATTATATTCACGTATTATGATGACATCAAATAATTTTTATTAGCAATATATCTATTTTCTTTCTTCTTTTTTATTTCTTTTATTTCTCTTTTCTTTATAACTCTTTCATCAACTTTTAAAATAAAATTTTAAAAACAATAAAAATAAGCAACAAAAAAATATTAAATGTACTATAAATTAAAGGTTTTGTTTTGATTACTCGAGTCATTTAAAAAATCCAGAAATATCTATAAATTTATGTTACATGTTATCAGGTTTATAAGTTCTAGCTATTTGCATTTTCTAATACTTAAATTAAAATATAAATTATTTGATAGAATATTTAAACTATTTTTTATGAATATAACTTTTATTTAATTTTTAATTTGTATTTAATATCATATAGGTTGAAAATTAATTTGCATTGACTTGACTTTTTTAAACA
>JAUEJL010083928.1:0-14966 GCA_032274825.1 Drosophyllum lusitanicum
TATTGTACTTAGAATTTCCGCTTCTAGTACATGTAATTCTTGATTCATAATCAATAAGAATTATATAAAAGTATATCTGTGTGTCTTTAATTTTTAAAAGCTAAAGTTTGTATTCAACCCCCCCTTCTACAAACATTTGTTGTTGTGTACTCAACGTGGGACTAACAATGTTCATCCCGTAGAGTCTTCACAATCCATGTTTTAGAACTTATTTCTTTGGCCCCAAGGACAAGTGAATTTATTAGGGTTGGTATTTTTCCCCTACCCCCTTGTTCTTCCTATATGGTCCTTTATCTTTGCCCCTACTCTACTACCTTTTTCAACACCCAATAACCCACTTGTATCTTCAATTGTTGAAAGATCCCCTTGAGACATTTGTACTTCACATGATACCCACTTTTCTTAACCGCCTCTTTCTTATTTTTCTTACTTATTGCATTTACTATTTTCTTCCTACCACCTCTCTGTTTTCTCATCTTGATAACTACCACTTTCAAACTTTGCATTATCTCCTACATCAATATCATATTCTTCATTAATGGTTAAATCACATCTTTTGTCATTCTCAACATCTAAATTTGTATGTAAGTGGAAGTTAGACATGTCAACCTCAATATCATCATACATATTGTCCTTATCCACTATATAATCTACATCCTCACTGTTTTCATCATTCTAGTCATCATGATTTCATCACCGTTTGCATCACTGTTCTCAGGTGCATACATCAAATCATTAGTGTGAATGTTATCTTCTACAGGCTCAGATTGATTTTCATATCCTACACTAAAAGTATTATCTGTGAAATGATCAAAGTTAAATATTTCATCAAAATCTAAAGACATATTTTGTTGAGTTGGGAAACTAGTATCAACATGGGGTTCAATAGTTGAAATTGTGGTTTCAACTGTTGGAACTATGGTTTCAACATGGGTTGAAACAATTGTAATTATGGTTTCAACCGTTAGAATTGGGGTTTCAACGGTTGGAATTGGGCTCTCGTGATTTGTTTCAACATCTTGAATTGTTGTTTCATCAATGGTTTCAACGGTTGGAATTGGGCTCTAATGATGGGTTTCAATACTTGCGGCAGAAGTGAAATTGGTATCATGAATGTATTGCACACTTGTTTCACCAAAGAATTTCCTATTTTGAGATGATTCTTCTTCATTATTTATCCATTCTAACAAGAACCTCCTACCAGGTTAGACTTGAGTCTCTGTAGACTCAATTTCTTTGATGATTACCTTAGATGGTGATGTGAAATATGCATGAAACTTAGTTTTCCCAATTTCAGTGTAAACTATCATCAATTTATAATCACATACAAACTTGTCCATGTATAAAACATGTCTATCATTGCCTAAAGTTTGTAGCTTAAAGTCTAAATCATCTTCGGGAGTTAGGAAATGGTAATATGTTTGTACATTGTAATCGTATCCTAACTCCTCTAAATTGGCATCAAATTCATGCACTGAAAATCTATCTATATTGACATTATCAATGTAGTTAATTTTACCTTTCAAATATCTTCTCGCTAGAAAATTCTTGAAGAAACCATCATGGTGAAGTTCAATACAGAACCTGCAAGGAAGACCACCAACAAAATAAAACTTCAAATTCAAGCCTTGTTCTTTGTAAGTCAAATTAGGTCAAACAAAGCAAACAAAACCAAAATCACATAACATATGATTTCTCCAAGTCAAAATCGTACTCATAATGCCTACGAATGTGAGTCATGATCATCAAACGAAATCGTCTACGAGAGTGTTAATGTTAACTGTTGAGTTTGGGGACGATGATAAGAAGTTCGCAAGTCTAACTGTTTTGATTAAAGGAGACATGGTAGGGTAAAAAGACTAAAAAGCCCTCGTGTGCGTCTCACGTGGGGCAACTTAACGTTGCTTTCTAACTTCCAACGTTAGATTGAACCATTTGGGTGACAAAATGGTTGTTTAAGACCCATTTAGGTCACTTTTGAAGTTAAAGGACCAAATCGGAAGAAATGACAAAGCTAAAGGATCAAATTAACAATTAACTCATGTATATATATTATAGAAACGATGGCATGCCATTAGATATCATTTGTAGGTACTTGAAAATGAGATTCAAATATCAACTCATCCATGGTGTAAAACCTAGAAAGTTGTGACTAATTAAAAGGAATATAATATTATGACTAGTATGGAAGAGGGAAAAACCCTTTAAAGTAAATTATTTGAAAAATGAACCAATATATTGAATATGTAAAGCTTGATTATCCATGACTTTTAAGGTCATATTAACGCACGCGCACATACACACACACACATATATATATATATATATATATATACTCTTAACAAAAAGTCAACTAAGTTAGTCTAAAGTCAACTAGAAAGGCCAAAACACACTTTCTTTTTGTAACTTTACTTGTCTGCTTTTTTAGGATTAGGTATGTTAAAAGCTGAATACATAGGGCAGTTGGAGGCTTACTCTACGAGTGAGTTGATAGCAATACTTTCCATTTCTTTTTTATTTTCCTTATGATAATATTCCCATACAAGCATTTCTTTACATTACCGGAGAAATAAAGCAGCCGGCCTGACGAAAACTTAAGATGAAAATACCCATTAGTTTACCGGATGAACATGTATGGCGGGTTGACAGTACTTTCCGTGAGAGAGGATGTGGTCTCACGTTTACAACAAACATGTCAAATCTCAATCCATTTCACATTGGTCGACTGTCCACATTAAACATCTTGGTCTACACATCAACGTGAATGTGCGCAAGGAGAGAGAGAGAGAATAGCAGGCAAACAAGTAAAATATATTCATCAAGAATAAAATGAAGCTAACAGACTTAGATCCAACATCAATAGTTGTTTTTTCTTGGGAAAAGGAGGGACGTAAAGAGCAGAGAAATCATATATCTTCTTCTCATATTATATATAGATATATTTTGTAGTTCATGTGTGGAAGGCATTTGAGTTTTCTTACAGCCCCTTTTTACACATGACAAAAAAAGCTTTAAGGTGGTAATCATGTAACAAACACATGTATCTATCCAAATTTTACATTTAGTATTATGTGTATACTTATATTTGTAGTACATATTTCATGTATAATATTGACATCTTCAGATTTATTGAATATGTATATATGTATGGTTTATCCTTCTTTTTTACACATTCATTCATAGAAACTAGGTAATGCAAACAAAAATAGAATCACATTGTAACTGCTTACAAGAATTGGGAAGAGATAAAACCTAGTGACTGACGGCAGATTTGTGGTTTTTGAACCTGGTAAGAACACGAACGCACGAGGTCTCCACCTATTTTGTGTGCATTCTAGTGGATGGCGCCAATGTTGCTTCATCAATCCGCCGGGTCTGTGTAGATGATTGTGTTAGGCCGTTCTCCATGTTCCGAAGCTAGGATTGTATGCTACAAACATGAAGAAAAGTCGTTAAAAGGGAACCTTGGCCGAAGCTCCGAGATATACCCTTCGATGTTTAAGTCAGAATTCGCACACACACACACACACACACACATATATATATATAGGGGAAGGTTTGTTTGAGAACCAGTTTTATTGCGAGAACCACGAGAACTCGTAGCCATTGATCATAATTAATCAAATGTTAATATTACTTGTGGCAAACATGTAATTAATTAAAAACATAGCTGTTATTTTCACTTTTCAAAATAATGTTGGAGGGGTATTTTAGCAAATTGCATAAATAAAGGGGGACCACTTTCCCCCACTTTCTTAAAACTAAAATATCTACCAAACGTAAAGGTATTAAAATACGAAAATTAGAGAAAAGTATGCTCTTTAATATGACATCCATATTGCTATATTTTTTTCAAAGAAAAAAATTTGTTTTTGCCGGTTTTTTTTAGCACAGCATGAAATGTGTGCACATATACATATAACACTCGGTTTTTTTCAAGCAAGGGTGCATATGCTGTTCATATTGCATAGGTGCGTGTGGGTGCATATATGCACGGTGCATGTGTGCATCTTGTGCATATATGCACATGCACATGTAGACGTAACACTAGATTTTTTTTCCAGCACAAATACAGATTTCTGTACATGTATACCTAAAACTAAATTGTTTTTCATCACAGATACATATTTATGCATATGTGCACATACAGATGTACATCTTTATATACATATATGCAACTCAAAGTTGGTTAGGTCAAACTTAACATTAACAAGTATGTGTTAATTATCATACTACATATTATTATAACCTACATGTTAACAAACCTCACAACAAATTCGTCTACTTGAATCATTACACTAAACATGAGAGAAAATAAACGGAAAATAACTATACAAATTAAAAAAAAATTCACATATCACAGTAAATTTTAAAATTTGTTGCTTGTAACTAAAAGTAGGTCAAACATTTATTTTTAGATTATTTTTGTTATTTTACTTCTCAAAATGGAAATAATTCTTCTCGTCGATCTCCGACAAAAGCATAAAAAATTATGATTAATAAATAAACAAGATGGTAAAGGAAAAAAAATAATTCATTGGAATTTATAAAAAAGAAAAGAAAAATAGAAAAAAGATGCAACCAAATTTAGAAAACATAATTTTGTTTTAACCAGCACCAGCAACCAATCTTTAATTTTGTTTTAACTCAATCTTTAACCACCTATAGCAACACAATCACATAATTTGATGAACAATCTTTTTTTACGTAAAAACAAAAATGATACAAGACAGAATCAACCTCGTAAAATATATATAATAAATAACTTGTTGCATGAAAAACGGAGGTAGTATGGAAATTGATGAATCATTGATGAATAAATAAACTTCATGAAACAAAACCTAACAATTGTACAACAAAACATCATCGATGAACCACCATGGACGTGTGGATGCAATATGAAATCGATGAGATACCCACCAAAAATCAAGAAAGTGTTGAAGTTAACAGCTCCATTGTTGGGTTAATCGTTTATTTACGAGTCACAGTTCGGTAGCGTACGGGTCACAGATTAGTAATCCAATAACCGAAGTTCAACACCTCTATGCATGAAGTACAACACACTTATGATTAAAAAGATGTGACAGCTTCCATATGTGCTAGTTGGTTAGTGGTAGCTTAAAAATAGGAGTTAGTAGAGGATTTTATGCAGAATCATGGATTGTTTATATTAAGTGTGTCCTTGTTAAGTGGTGCATGTCTCCTACATTTTAGGAAGTCATGGGCAACCTATGTTTTAGGACTGTAGGAGTCTTTGTTATTTTATTTTTGTTATGCATTGTCATGTTGGCTATATGTAGGCATGTGTTCTATGAATAATATAGAAGAGAGAAGATACAATGTAGTCCACGTGAGTTTTTTTCCGGGCAGCATAGCTGCGTTTTTGTTTCTTTTCTTCTTTGTGGTTCTTTATGGGTTATTAGTGTGTGAGGTCAAGATATGCTCTTTGATAACCAACATCCATGAAGTTGTCGGGGTAAGATGCTTTCAAAACTGACATGCAGCCGGTTATGAATAATCTGAAACATATTCATGCAAGAACTGTGTCTCAATCGACGGTGAACTCACACCCAATGGAGGAAATAAGTAAGAAGGATGGCCTCGGCGATGAACGGCTGACGGAGATGAACAACATATCTCTTCCAAAGAACTGCTGGCTATCAATCTCTTCCATATCATCTCCTTAACAACGACCAAAACCAGCTTCTTTTAGAGGGCTAGGTGGTTGTAGCGGCGGAGGTGACCGTGAGAGGCAGAGAACAAATTAGGGATAAAATAATACGTGATTTAAGTATTGGGGCAAGAGCATTAATCAAGGGACAAGAGGGAGAGGGTTATAAAATGTCTAATATACCCTTGAACCAGTTGTGCCACATGTCACCCTCATAATCCCACTTACCCATCTCACCTAAATTCACCTTTTATTTGATCGTAACCCTATATATATGATTTGGTAATGTATTAGAAGTGAACGTAAAGAGAGAGAGAGAGTGAGAGTGAGTGCAGAGAAAGTAAGAAAGGAGAAGAGATTCTAATGCAAACCTTGTGGAGTGTCTCTCCTTTTATAGGAAGTTAGGTATTGCTAACCTTTATCCAATGGTTAATAACTAGAGCAAATCTTCTGCGTTGCTCCTCATTGCCCTCATGCAGTGCTTCTGCTTTGACCTTGCTCGCCTTTAGAACATGGTTATGTTCTTCTCCTTTGACATTACTCTTGCTTCAGACCAAAGGTCTGCTTCGGTCCTTCTGTTTGGCCCAGTACTCTTGCCTTAGACCGGAAGTCTGGTTTGGTCCTCCTACTTTGGCTTTACTCTTTCTTCGGGCAAGAGGTCTTCTTTAGTCCTTATGCTTTGTCCTTTTATACATACGTCATCATCCATTGACATAATGAATTCAGTTAAAGCTAATGTTATCAATGTCGCATCTTTGTTAGCTGAAAAGGTGGAAAATACTTTAGGAGAAGAGGCACATATTGTATTTAGGTCGTTCTTCAACGTCAAATGTTGAAACCCGGTACGTTGAACTTGAAATCTAGCAAGTCTCAAGCTGAGACTCTTTATAGAGAACATGAAGATCATGAGGATCCTGATCACCATAAGGGGGAGAAAAGACGCAGATTGTATTTGGGTTATTCTTAAATGTAAAATGATCAAACCTAGCATGTTGAATTTGAAAATGGTGATGGTGAACAATTAGAAAAGGACAAAATCAGAGAAAATCCGGCAGCTAAAATACCAAAAGGTTGAAAAGCATGCGGTATAGGTTAAATAAGAGAAAGTTCTTGAAAAGGAAATCTTACAAAAGGTTCTCTATGGTGTAAGCAAAGAAGTTCTTGAGTTGTTCCCACTAAAAGAGGGTCAATTCTATATTAGTGTAAGAGATATTCTTCAAAAAGAGAATGAGAACAAAAAGAATGGAAAAAAAAACTTATGAATAACTTGTTCCAAGTACCTACACAATAGGTCTTGGTGGTACTATTCAGATCTACGGAGATTGGAAAACAAAATTCACTTGTGATACAGTTAAGAAATTATTCTAGCCAAAATATCATATTGATAGACCATGTTTTCAAGAAATTTATGAATATATTTATACTAACTAGATTTGTAAGATCCGTTTCTCATTAATTATGATGTGATATTTTTAAGTAATTATATTATTGAAATTCTTAGTTTAGTGCCTAAATGGGAATAACTTGGCAAGAGGGACTGATTTTGAATAATTGAATGTTGGGGAAGGGTATTTAAATTTGAGAATTAGGGCACAGTCCATTAACACATCTTTGTAGTCGCACTTATAGTCGATTAAGGGGGTGTTTGTTTTAGCTTATTTTTTTTTGCTTATTAGCTTATGTGCTTATGTTTTGAGCTTATCATATTTTATGTGTTTGGCTAAGCTTATCAGCTTAAGCTTATTAGCTTATTTTTATAAAAATAAGTCATTTTTCATAAGTCATCCTGAATCGGCTTATTTTCATTCTTGTAAGCTTATTTTTACATATTTACCTTTATACCCTCTTTTTGGTTATTTTACATTAATAAGCTAACGTAAGGATGCCCTTTTTGATCATTTTACATTAATAAGCTAATTCAAACACCTTTTATAAGTTATAAGCTAATCCAAACGCTTTTTTCTCTCAAAAGCTTATAAGCTCATAAGCTTAAGCCCAAAATAAAAAGCTTAAACAAACACTCCCTAAGAGTTGTGTGTGTGTGTGAGAGTGAAGCGGTGCTACGAAGAAAGAGAACTCGAGCAGAAATTTCACCAAACGTCAAATATGAAAGAGGAATAGTTAGGTATGGCTTCTTGAACTATCGTGACTCTTTATGTATCAACTCCATAACCTTTAAGTGAGATTAATCGAAGGTTTAGGTGTATAATGAG
Source organism: Drosophyllum lusitanicum (assembly GCA_032274825.1). Taxonomy (NCBI): domain Eukaryota; kingdom Viridiplantae; phylum Streptophyta; class Magnoliopsida; order Caryophyllales; family Drosophyllaceae; genus Drosophyllum; species Drosophyllum lusitanicum. The sequence continues at coordinate 7,885 of JAUEJL010083928.1, forward strand.
ACTGGCAAACATTTTAACAAAAGAGGACGGTAAGCATGTGTTTGCATTATAAAAACTTCTTTTAATCTCGTGCTAGTTTTCTTTCATGATGATCTTTAAGAATAAATTCTATGTCGGTAAATATATAGGGGATTAAAGGTGTTTGAATGGATTTGGGGTCTGTGGAATTCTAAGGTAGGAGCGATGATTAGAACGAAGTTTTGGTCACCTGAATCTCGACTAAATTCAACTAAATGCTAGGGGTTTGTTAATGATCCCTTTTGGACTTATGAAACTAATATAATGGATTTGATTGTAAAATGGATGAGTTGGATTTCAAACTAGGAAGCAGAATTATAGTTGGGTAGCTGCCAATTGAAACGGAACCAGAAATAACTAGCAACCGAAAACTAAAGCAAGAAATTAGTGAATTGAAAACCTTTAGTCATTGCTTAGTAATTGAAACGTTTTGAGAGTTATGGCTAAATTGAAAACTTCATATGCAAGTTTAACAATTGAAAAATTAATTTCCTATATTGATCGAAAACCTTGCTTGTGAGATTAATTGAAAACTTAACTTTTATGTTGACCGAAAACTTGAGCCAACTAGGTCAATCGAAAACTGAAGTGTAGGTATTAATCAAAAACTGTAAAGTGGTAAATTGAATTGAAAACGTTATTAGGCCAAGATGAATCGATAGCACTGGGCAGCGGCCCAATCGAAAACACAGGGGCCTCTCGCTAACCGAGAACTTAAGGACTACGGGCAATTGATTGTGGTCGATGTGCTAGATCGAAAACTGGGTTGCAAGTTTGGGTCGAAAAAAAGGGCCACTGGCCCGGTCGAGAAAAATAGGCTACAGCCAAATTGGGATCACACTAAATAAAAGGTTGGACTCATGTGTTGGGCCGAAAACGGATTTAGCCCAATTAAGTGTAAACCTTAATGATGGATATGAATTGAAAACCTCTTATTTGCCCTAATCGAATTTAAGTTGGGTTGGGTCAATTACTTAGGAGAATGGTTACATTAAGGGTATATATAAATAAATACAAGCATGAATATCTTTAGGAGAGTAATACTATTTTAATATAGTGAAAACCTCGACTGGAGGTGACTAATGATAGGCACGAGTTGGATTCTTTAATTGAAATATCGTTATCTGTGCTGCTATGAGGTAAGTTACACTAACTTATACACTATATTAGTGTGAAATGTACATGTATTGTATGTGTGAAAGTGTAAATTATATATTGATACGTGAAGTGAAGCGTTGTGTTACATTGTGGTGAAAACATAACTCGGGCACATTCGGACGTGTGAAATCCTTGGTACGGCTAATTGTGACCCAAAGTGTGAAACCGTCATCAACTTTTGTATTATGTGATTTTGTTTATGATGATGGGTTGTAATATGATTGTACATACCTAGTGTGGTGTGTAGGTTGTGTGCCAATTAAGCGGTACGTTTACTGTTGTATTCTCTAATCCTTTCAAGGTTTGATCGCGAGAAGGCTCTAGCCGAATGAAGACGGCTCATCCAACAATAAACGTTTTCCACTATTGACTTTATATTCCCAAAACTAATACTTTTGTGATAAAATATTTTTACTAAATTTGCGTGCTTGTAAGGCGTGTAGTTTTGGGTGCGGAACCTTATTATCAATTTTGATTGAAATGAAAGGAATACATTACTCTAATAAATAAAAACAATTGGAGTGTTACAACTTGTTATCAGAGCCTATGTTTAAGGGATTTGAACATGCAAGTATGTGTGTTTGGACTTAAAACTTGGTTCTAAATGATTTTCAAGGAATAAAACTTATTTACTTATAACTCAAACGCTTGGGTTAAGGACTGTGAGAAGGGTTCCTTGCATGTTCTTGTTTGATTGTTGATTGGGACCCGACTTGCGGTTTGAAAACCTAACTGCATTTTTAAACATGATCGATGAGCTTACGCTGGAGCTTGGTCTTGGTGAGCACAGGGTGAAATAGAGTGTATAATGTTGTTTAGTGAAATATACTGTGTATCTGAATCTATGATATTTTTTAACAATTATATCCATGTTTAAGTATATAGTGAATATTGTGTATTGTGCATAATGGTAATCATATTAAGTTTAGAATGGATGATTTGGCCTTACTACATGTTCATGTTTGATTGTTGTGATAGGGTCGGACCAAAAGTTTAACTACTTACATGATGTAGTATTATGCATGTGTATGTGTAGTCATGATATGTTTAGGCTAGGATATAATGACTTGTACGTTAAACCTTATGTGCTTCTATTTATGTGATATATGTCCTAAACCTGTGAATCGGAAATTTTGAATGGTAATGACAAGATTTGGTATGTATAATGTGTTTAGAATAATATACAGACCCATATTATTACAAGCACATGATACATGACGAAACTTGTTGGAATCATAGGGAATCAAGTGAATCAGGTGAAGGGTACTTGTAGGACAATAGTATGCTTGTATAGTAGGAAAATAGTATACTTATAGAGTAGGAGTGCCTTAGTACAATTAAAACTACTTCGGGAATGAGAAAGGTATGCTAATTATAAGTATATAGTGTGACTATGAATTCCGGTATGATTAGGACAATATGTTAAAACCACCGCAATCTGATTACAGCTGGGACTGGAACCAGCCATGCACCTAACGGAATCAAAAGCAGTGTTACAAGTAAGACGGATACCAAATCAACCGATATATGAGGTGAATCCAAAAAATGCAGCACCGGAAAATGTGATTTCTAGTAATGAAGAACAGGAAGAGGAAACGGAAAGAGAAGCTCTCATAGCAGCCAGAGTGACAACAAATGTGATGAAAGAGCCTACGGAGATGTGACCCCACATAGTGGCTGAGATGAACGAGGACATGGTAAAGATGATTGACCAAAAGCTCAGTGCTTTGTGGGTAGTGAGGGAAGCTGTTGCTTGTACTCGTGTTATCACTCCAGCAACAAACCATGTATAGAGGGGTTGTACTTACAAGGATTTTTCGGCATGTCACCGAGGGGATTCCAGATCCCATCAAAAGCTCTTAGTGGATCTCCGAGGGGAGAGCAAGGTGTGGTTCACATCGAACCTATTGAAAGGAGCTGCAAAAACCTGGTGGAATCTTTTAAGACAGCTGAAGGAGGAGTTAATAACTGGAATTTCATGGGAAGAATTCACGGGGTTGTTCAACGAACTGTTTGCACCTACGATGGAGAGAGAGAGATTGATGAACGAATTTCGGAAGTTAGAGCAGACTATTGAAACAGGAAACGAGATCACCGCAATCTTCAAGGAGAAAGTTTTGTTCTGCCTAACCTATGTGGCAGATGAGAGTCTATAGTGCACCGATATTCTCCAAATGTTAAAAGAAGATATTCGTGAGTTTCTTACAACTCGTAGGTGCAACATTCTATAGCAAATATTAAGGTTGCAAAGAAGAGAGAGATGGATTTGGAACTAATGGTTAAGCAGAGAACCGCGGGCAGACTGCATTAGGTGCCACTCATTGGAAGACACCGGATAAAATGTTTAGGATAGGGTATTTGAAACCAACTGGGAAAAAGGATGGAGTTAAATGCCCGAAATATGGAAAAGGACATACGGGGGAATGTCGCTTGGGCAAGATGAATTGCTACAAGTGTGGTAAACAAAGGCACGTGAGCAAAGACTACCGGGCCAATATGAGCGTCTGTTTTTGGTGCAACCAACCCAGGCACAGGATGGTGGAGTGTAGTGCGGCAATGCTAGATGGTGGGAGATCTAATTCAACAACCACCCCTGATGATCATGAATGGAGAGAAGGGATAAGCACCAAAGGCTCAAGGCCGAGCCTTTCAAATGACGGTGGATGAAGCGAAAACAGAGCCATATGTGATTGTAGGTATTTTTATTGTTAACTCCATGTCTGCATTAGTATTATTTGACTCAGGTGTGAGCAAATCTTTTGTTTCTTTTTCGTTTTGTAAAAATTTTAATATGATATAGGTGAGACTAGATACACCTTTAAAGGTGGAGATATTAGATGAAAATGCCATGAATGTAACCGATATATATAGAAACAATGTAATAGAGGTAGGTTATCTCAAGTTTCCTTTAGACCTCATTTTGATTCACATGCGGGAGTTTCAAGTGATGGTGGGTATGGACTGGCTGGGCCACCACCAATCCAACATCTTATGCAAGCAAGGAATCGTGCGGGTTCAAACACCAAGTGTGGGAGAAATCCTGATTTATGGTGAACGCAAGAAGGGGAAAATGACACTATGCACAACGGTGAAAGCTGCTAAATATCTTGATAAGAGGTGTACATCGTTTCTAGCACACATGATAGACAACAAGTTGGAGAAGAAAAAGAGAAGTGTTTTGGATGTACCGGTGGTATATGAATTTCCTGAAGTGTTTCCAAAGGATTTTCCAAAGACCACTCCCATCGACAAGTGGAGTACATAATTGATTTAGTACTGGATGCTGCACCTATAACGAAGACTCAGAAATGCAGGAGTTGATGTCTCAGTTGCAAGAACTTTTAGACAAAGGGTTTATCCGGACAAGTAGCTCACCATAGGGAGCAACGATTCTATTTGTGATAAAGAAGGATGGCACGTTCCGTATATGTATAGATTACCGCGAATTGAACAAGGTCACAATAAAGAATAGATATCCGTTACCAAGAATTGATTACCTGTTCGATCAACTGCATAGGGCTGCTTGGTTCTCAAATATTGGTCTACGGTGAGGCTATCATCAACTGAAGGTAAAAGAAAAGGATATTGAGAAAACAGCCTTCAGGACACATTATGGCCATTTTGAATTCGTGGTGATGCCATTTGAGTTGACAAATGCACCACCTGCGTTTATGGATTTGATGAATAGGGTATGCTGGCCCATGTTAGACAAATCAGTGATTGTGTTCATCAACGATCTTTTGATTTATTCCATGATTGGGGAGAGCACGATGGGCACTTGTGAGAGATACTCAAATATTGAAGAATGAAAAGTTATATGCGAAGTTCTCAAAATGCGAATTCTGGATACATGAGGTACATTTTCTAGGGCATGTAGTAAACCGAGATGATATCAAAGAGGACCCCACTAAAATTGAAAATGTTATGAAGTGGGAAGTGCCGAAGAGTCCTACTAAAATTTGAAGTTTTTTTGGGTTTGGCCGGGTACTACAGAAGATTTATTCAAGACTTCTCCAAGATCGCAGTATCTTTAACGAAGATGACAAAGAAGAGTGTACGTTTTGGTCAGGGGAAAGAACAGCAACAAGCATTCGAGATGCTTCGGGGAAGGTTATGTGAGGCACCGATATGAACTCTACCCGAGGGAATGAAAGATATGGTGGTTTATTGTGACGCATCTCACGTGTGGCTAGGGTGTGTATTAATGCAACGTGGCAAGGTAATCGAATACGCTTTTAGACAGCTGAAACCACACGAATGTAATTATCTAACCTATGATTTGGAGTTATCGGTAGTGGTATTCGTGCTAAAAATATGGAGACACTACCGGTATGGATTCAAGTATACAATCTACACCGATCATAAGAGTATGAAATACTTCGCTAATGAGAAGAATTTTTATATGAGACAAAGGAGGTAGATATATCTTGTAAAGGATTACGACTACAAGATTCTGTACCATCCAGGAAAGGCCAATGTAGTGGCAGATGCTTTGAGTATGAAGACTAGTTTTCTAGCATTGAAGGTAGAATGTGTGAGATTAACAGTAACTATGACCTTGCGAGATTTGATTCAGGCTACTTAGCAAGAAGCTTTGAAGGAAGAGAATCAGAAACAGGAGCGAATCAAAGGCCAAAAAGCACCAATGACCAAAGACAGCTACAGGTTGAAGAAACGGTACATGCGTATTTAGGTACCAAAATGACAGATGTTCGCATGGTATTACTCTATGAGGCACAAAAGTGCAAGTTTTCCATCCATCCAGGCAAGACAAAGATGTACCCGGAAATGAAAATGGATTGTTGGTGGCCGGGAATGAAATGTTATGTGGCAAAATATGTGGACAAATGTTTAACTTGCCTAAGAGTGAAAGCCGAGCAGCAGAGATCTCACAGAAAATTATCAACACTTGAGATACCGGTATGGAAATGGGAACACATAACGATGGATTTGATTAGGAAACTACCAATGACTCCGAGAAAATTCGATGCAAATTGGGTAATAGTGGGCCGGTTAATGAAGAGCGCTCACTTTATTCCTATTAATGACGCTTTCTCAGCAGAAAAAATGGCAGATGTGTACGTGAAGGAGGTGATATCACGGCACCGGGTGCCGGTATCTATTGCGTCGGATCGAGATGTACGATTTACTTCCAGGTTTTAGGGAATGTTTCACGAAGAATTTGGTACACCTGTCAACCTCAGAACGGCTTGTCATCCTCAAACTGACGGACAAAGCGAGAGAATAATACAAATGCTAGAAAAATGTTACGGGCTTGTGTGATCGACTTTAGGGGAAGCTAAGATTCGTATCTGCGTTAGCAGAATTTTCATACAATAATAGCTATCATGCAAGTATGGGGATGCCTCCATATGAAATGTTATATGGGAGGAAGTGCAAAACCCTATTTGTTGGGGAGAAATGGGTCAGCTGGAACTTAGAAACACGGAAATAGTATAGAAGACCTCAGAATATGTATAACAAGTTCGAGAAAGATTGAAAGCCGCACAAAGTCGATAGAAAATTGTTTTTCCCTAATATATGAAAAGATGTAATACTAACTAGTTTTAGTAAATCTAATTACAGAAATAGTATATAGAATCGAACATACGGAAGTATCAAAGTTTGATTATGTTAATAACAAACTTACAAGCACTCAAGAACAGACTTGAATACAAAGAACAGACTTCAATTTCAGTACTCACTGAAATTGAGGGATGAACAGACAGACACTCTTCTCTAACATATGAGAAGAGTATTTATATGTTTCGTAAATAAATCTTGACCTTCTAAACAATTACACGTGTAATCATCTAAATAAAAGTAGGATAGGGAATCCTAACAAACTTCTAAACCAATGGGAAGGTCGGATCTTGAACCGCTTGCCTCACGCGATATAGCAATGA
>JAUEJL010083939.1:0-14966 GCA_032274825.1 Drosophyllum lusitanicum
AACTTGTATGCTCATGTGGGTTTCACACTAGAAATGGTGGTTATCTCCATGGTCATATTGGGTATGTGCATTTGGGATACTACCTTAGAAATGAGGGGTGTTGATTTGGTGTGTTAATATATGTCCTTATACTTGTGATTTGAAAAGGTCTGATGTTTGTCGTATTGTTTTAACTATTTGGTAATAAAGAAATTGACTTTCGAGTAATTAAAGCAAGACTTTTGTCAACCTTTGGTTTTACAAGCATAAATTAAAACAATTTTACTTTAATTCAAAAGTTTAAAAGAAATAAACATTATTTTTTTAATGAAGTTATCATTATATGATTTTTGTAGCATCTATGTTATTACCATGATTAGTTGGGAGGATTCATAGTCTAGGTGAATCTCATTTGAGTTTGAATCTACCTCTTGTATTAATTGTTGCGTGAAGTGTGAATCCAATTAGCTTAACTTTAGTTTAATCATAGTTTAGTAGTTTAATTGCATGTTTAATGATAGTGTAATCTTAGCTTAATCTACCTTCTTGATTATTGTTTGGTTAGACAATAGTATTGATCCAATTTCGGTAGTTGTCATTCCCTGTGATTTGATACTCGGTTATTTAATACTACATACGTGGGTACACTGCCCGTGCGTGTTGTATTATTTCATACTTCCACATTTTAAAACTCTGCGTGTGAAAGCTTTTAATCATCTTAAAACCGTTGCATACAACAAGTACCAAGATACAAGTACTTTTAGAAGTACTAATACTTACGAGGGAAACAAATCTTAATTTCATTTAATCAACCTAGAGAGTAATCGTTTATTAGATCAAATATTTCATCGGATTGATTTCAAAGCACCTCATGCTAGATCAGAAGATGTTGTATAAGCTCCACATGCAAAGCAAAAACAGGAACACGTATTAAAGCATTAAATGTTAACTTTGGACCCAAAATCACATATGAACGATTTTTTTTGGGAAAAGTACATGGTAAGTAAGAATAGACATATATTATTAGTAAAAAAAATATACAACTTCTCTTAATGTGTGATTGATAATTCCAAACTTCTATGAAAATTAGTGCCCGAAACTCAAATATAATTCAGGACCTCCATTACTTTAAACCTTGTTATGAATGACAATATATTCTCCTAAGCTGATAGTAAATTAACATGACTCACCATTTACGACTGTACTCATAAAATAAATACCCTTAAATAGTCTACTTGTAAATTAAATAAGCTTAAAAAAAGCTAAAAGTAGTTTAATTATGATATAACAGTTGAGTTTAATATTCGTACGTTTGATTCTACCATCTAAGGGTCTTAAAAAATTCGACAGTTTACATCTACACATGTGTTATAGGATAATCCCAAAACACACAATTATCACAATACAAAACCCAATCAGACTTGACTAACTAATAAATCCTTAATAATCAAAATTAAATATATGAGAGTCTAATTACCTTCTTCAAGACAGTAGCTCTAACATATCTTCACCGCACACTTGAACATCAAAACTATAAACACTAGTACAAAAATGACCTTTAGTCACACTTTTTCCAAAACAAACTAGTCACACTTTAAAGTGTGACTAAAGGTCATTTTTTAAATTCTGTCATACTTTTTTAAACCACAAACAAATGAACCTTTGGACTACATGAAGCATCTATGTAGTTACGTATATATTGTCAGCTTATTATGTTAATAAAACTGCAGTATGTAATCTATCACACATTTATCAAACATACTAGAAAATTGAGGATTATTGGACGCATGTCTTTTCCATTTCTTCATATACGATTTTGCTTTTCGGAAACTTCGCGCAAACCTAGCATGACAACTCCTTTGAACACCTGTTATGAAACCACTTATACATTAACGATAAAAAAAATAGAAGAATCATTAAACATATAATAATTTTGAAAAAGAGAGAACAATATAAATTGAATTTAATGCAAATACTTACATAATTGTAAATGAGAAATAGTTGGATTACTATTCATTACACTACTATGTTGTTAGATTTCTTACTAAACCTATCATACAATCTTATGGATATAAATTTGTCAATATATATGGCATATTAATAATTTGCAAACGTTAAGAAATTGTAAAAGAGTATAAAGTAATGATAGATACTAATTGATATTTAAGAGTAATGATTGACATTAATGTCTAATAACTTTGTATAGTTACATATATTTTGTTAGGTTACTATAGTAAGATATAAGTTACAAAAAATTTATCAAAAATAAATGGGAAAACAATATAAATTGAATTTTATGACAAATACTTACATAGTTGTAAATGAGAAATAGTAAGATTACTATTCGTTGCACTACAATATTGTTGGATTTCTTATTACTAATCATGTATATGACATATTTATAATTTGCAAGCTTTAAGAACTTGTAAAGGGATATAAAGTAATGATACATAGTAATTGTTATTTAAGAGTAGTTACATATATATTGTTAGGTTACTATAGTAAGATATAAGTACAAAAACTTTATCAATAAAAGTGGTATTAATTGGTTTATTTAATAGTCTAATAAACTTTGTTTATATATTCGATTTTAAGAGTTGTTTCACTTTATATACGTTTAGAAGTTAGGATCCATTTGTGTTTATGTTTTTAGTTGTCAAAAGGTAGTTTATATTTGTATTATGTGCTTACATGGATTGATGTGTTGAGAATCATTCCTAGTGTGCATGTTACAAGCGTAATTTCTGATGAAATGTTTTCAAGCAAAGAAGAAACGTTTGTGAAAAAGTATCTTATCTAGTAATGATTGTTATTCAACAGAGCGTATTGATAGTGTTGATAAAGTTATTGTTGGGATTGATGACATTCTTCATTTTGACAATCAACATAGATTAACCAAAACAATATTAAGTCCATCTACTTACTCATAAAACAATTACATAAATCATTGCATAACATAACACAAATATGAACATATTTTATGTAGTGGTTAATTAAAGGGTAACTTGCATGAAAATACAATGAACTTTGTCTTAGTTATAATTGTATACAATCATCTTTATTTTTTTTTAAACAATACTATCAACTTTTATAATCCTCCCATTGTATGCAAGTTGTTGTATACTATGAAAATTATAAAAAGTTCATTGTATACAATGGTAGCTAAATATTAGATACAGAAAAAAGTTGTTTGCATACAATGAGAGATCGAATAATGAAAGTTGATTGTATACAATGATAATTAAGACAACGTTAATTGTATTTTCATGTATTTTGCCCTTAATTAAACAATATTAAACGCATCTAATAACAAATAACACAAACATGTAAATAATTCCAAAAAATTAAAACATAGCTTTTAAAACTCCAAGCAAAGTATGTTAATTCAAATGGACCTAAATCAAATGGTTAAATGGAATAATGTTTGTGAAATACTACCAACGATAATTAATGTACTTATTTCCTAAAAGTCAAAAACAAAGGACACATATCAAAACAATAGCCATACCACATTTTCAACTTTTTTCTTTCTTGGGAAACACAAATTTCTTAAGAGCAGCAAATTCTTCAACATCATCATTTCCTTCATTACTATTACGACGTTTTTCAAATGAGCTTATTGTAATTATTTTGGATCCAACGTCAGGAGTCCCACAATCATCACTATCATTTTCAACTTGATTATTTGAACCATCATCCTACATTCAAATTAGGAAAGAAATAAAGTAAGCTTCATAATTCTACTCACTCTTTATGTATCTTTCATTATTAAATAAATATGAGTAAAAGCATAGAATACCTTCAATAATTTCACCTCAAGAGGAAAGTTTGCAAGCAATTTATCCTTATTACTTAGATTACCAAGAGTGTAAAGATGGTAGTTATTGGTTATATTATATTTCCCAATGCTTATCATAAACACATATAATTCCCCTATCATTATTTTCAATTCATTAGGGAACAAAACAGATTCTATGTTTGCTGGGAGAGACTTGTAAAGGTTGTAAACAAACAAAACAACCCAAAAAAGATACATAAGATTGTGTTATCTATTTCATAAAATAAAAAATGACATACATACCTCCTCATCAAACATTTCAATGCTATAAGCTTCGGACGGTTTCATGTACACATGTTGTTGCCACAACCGCACCACACGAACCTAGATTCTCCAGCCATTCGAATTAGGGTTAACTTCACTTAATAGATGATATTGGGATGCCATTTTTTTTTTTTTTGCTGAAATAACAGTACATGTAAACTAAATAGTATGTGTAAATAAAAACAAATTAAGAAGGATGCTAATTAATTTATAAAGCTTACATAGAAACGAAAATTTGAAATAGCTCTCATTTATTTCACCTCACAATTATTTGATGGCAACCGAAAATGCTAATTAAATACATATTTAAATGAGATATACAAATCAACAAAACTTAAAGCCCACTTAAATTTTAATGAGTCCAAATTCCTAAGAACTTACCACATCATCACACCATGATTTCTAGTTAACTTTGTATAAGGAATCAACATCCTCTTATTTGTGCTGCATAAGATAAGATAGATTTTAAGTTATAAAAGATATAGATTAGGTAATTCTCTAGGTGTACAATGGATAAATATTGAAGATTCAAATATTTTATCTAATACATATCTAATGATAATTATCTATCTAATGTAAGGGGATAAGGACATCTATTATGATTATCCATAATACATTTTATATTATTTTTTATAATGGTATAACTATATTTTTGTATATGTTTAATATAGGCATTTTAATTTATTAAGTATATCATATAAAATATAAGGCTGCAAAGTCGGAATTTGGTTGTGTTGTACAACTATAAGATTGACATTGGGCGTTTATGTTATTTGTTATCTAAATCTTTGAGACATTCTTAATAATATACAATTTTGCTTTAATAAAAACAAGAAATCTAGACATAAAAATAGATTTGGGACAAGAAGAAGCTCCGGAACTATTAATGACACAAACACTCTAAAACCGAAATAGATAGAAACCGAAACTATTTGATTTGAAAACTCTAAAAACCGAAACTAATAGCTTGAATTCGGTTTGAGCTTAAAACAACCTCATGCTTATCGCTATTACTAACCAAAGAAATACATATTACCCTCCATCCCGTTGTATTTTCTCTTTCTATTTCTCTTTTTCTCACTAAAACTTTCTACTTCTTTCCTACTTCTGATTTGTGTATCATCCTCCCAAGAATGACAAACTTTCAACGATATCAACCTAAAGAAGTGATGTTCCCGCTTGGTACCACTTAAAAACCCTCTCTCCGTTCCAGCGGGAGAGGTATACTTATCCCCTTAATTAGATGTAATTATACCCTTATAATCAATTTTAAAGTAAAAGCACTATTCATTTCGATTTTTCAATTTTAACCCTTAATTTTTTTCACTATTTAGCCTTAAATTTATATAAGTTACATCTGATATAATAAAACTACTTACTATTATTTACAAATCAAATGGTCTTTGGCCTAGTAGTATCAATGTGTCTCTCTCACTTTAAACTTAAGGGTTCAAATACTGTTACACACCATTTTGATTTTTCAATTTTAATCCTTAATAAATTTTCACTTTTACCCTTTAGTTTGTATAAGCTATATTTGATCTTAGTCTAAGTATATAATGTAATTAGCAAACGTAGTAGATGCATGTTAACTTAAATATTGTTAACGTATGCTAACTTTGAGCAACCATCTTATATATCATATTATATATAAATTAAATTATTAAGAATATGATTATTTGAATATCACCCGACGTAACGTACATGCTTAATATACCTTGTAAAATTCATTTATCAACAATTTTAACTTTGTATTTAGTTGAATTTACTTAGGAAACTAAAAACTATATAATATTCATAATGGGTACCAAGTAGCTAGGAAAGCAGACAATTAGATATTTAATTCCACTAAAAAATAGATAAAATAGATTTTGCTTATGGTGAATTAGATACTGTGAGTTACTTTCTGTCTAAATGTTTGCCAAAATCCAAACAATTTCACTATTTACTTTGGTAAACACACCTTAAACATGTGCTTAGCCTTTGATATTCACTGAACCTGTACCTCTTGATTAAATAAATTCAACATTGATAACTTAAATCCCCTTTACATAAATTAAAAACCAAGTAAAGTGAAATTTATTTAATTATATAAATATATATAATTAATTAATCCCATATTTTGATTTAAAAAATTAAACCATGGATCTCTTGTTGAGAGCACAGGGCTCCAAAAGGATTATACTTTACAACTTGTATTATCTTTACAAATTTTAAAAAAATATGTCTAGAAAAGCACAAATAAAGTTGCAAATTTCTCAATTTTATAATCAATTTTTAATGGTAAAATTAGTTGTGGGTATTTCATGTCCACCAATCTGCTAGCATAGCATCATTATTAGGATTATCTTTAATTACTCCAATAATAAACCGACATGTGTACTTTTAGGGACATCCTAATTGCGATTTGTGACTCTAAACTATATTCCATTCACATGAAGGCAATTATATATGGTATGAACCAAACGGTTTTTAGTTTAGCGATATCATATGTGTTGAAAAAGTATTTTTTATGGTTCTGAGTTTTAATTTTGTAGTTGACAAATATGTAGATTTAAAATAGAGTTAGAGTGTGTATATTTAGTAGTTCAAATAAATTATATATGGTTGAAATCTTCGGAAGTAATTTGTATACGGCAAAATTTATCTATAGATACAAGTACTAAACGTCACGTGATACAAATCGATAAACCAATAAGAAGTTGTTTTGTTCGTTAGATTGTAAGAATTGGAATTTAACATTCTATTCACAGTGTTAATTGGTCTGATCTTTGGTGGAACTGAAATTTAACCAATTTGTTCAAATTCCTTTACTCACGGGATAAAAGTTTACCAAGAATGTTGACTGGTTTGATGACTATAATATCTTTTCACTGATACGTGTCACTCATCGTTGTCCTACTATCTATTAATTAGAGAAAATTCATTCTCTCATGATTCTAACACGTATCTTGATCTAGTGAGCAGAAGAATGATACGAGAATTCAATAAAAAGTACATAATCTTTTTTTATAAAAAAAATTATTTTGTAAATCAATGGGAATCTAAATTATTGTTCATGAATATACAAATAACAACACTTGTGTGAAGGGAACAAGTTGATTAATTAGTGTTCCCTTTCAATTATTATTTTGGAATATTAGGTAGAAACAATTGTTAGTGCAATTTATGCCAGCCTTCATCAATGCCCTCATGTGGCATGTGAATTTATACTTTTTTTTCCCAATTATATCATGAATATATATTTTTGGTGTTAAAAAAATCTCATCTTTGCAGGGTTTTCATCAACACAACTGTCATTGATGTAGGTTTTTAATCAGTTTCTAAATTAAAATAAATAAATAAGCTAAGTTGTAGACAGTCATATTTTATCTGAACTTATCTTTTCTTATTACCGATCTTTGTAAATTTGTTACAAAACTTAGGGGTTTCAGGACTAGCTAATTGAGTAGTAATTAGTAAATAAAACTATTTAATATTTTAGGAAAAAAATAGAGTAAATTGATATATATATTCTTCTATACAAATTTTTTGGAATCATGTATTCATATGAAACATTTTATCCAAAAATTAAAAAAAAAATTATTACAAACAATACATAGAAGAAACATCAAAGTACCTCAAAAAAACATCACTGATATTCCTGCTACAAATTTACAAAGCAAAACTATATATCATCATACTATAAATTAATTGACTTAGTTTTCACAAAATCTTTTTTTTTTTTTTTTTTTGGGATTTCTTATGTCAAAGGTGGTTGTCAAACTCAAGCTCAAAGATTCATCTTGTCTTTTGGTTAGCTTCATAAACTGCAACCCAACCCTTTTGCTTTTGATCCTTTCATGATTCTCATTCTCTTACAAGTTAACACAAACATCCTGCACCACATTAACATTTCGTCAGAAACAATAACAACAGTACTCAATCTAATTAGAACAAGATTCAGATATGTAAGATGTAAACAGTGATACATCTACAGACAACCATATCAAATCTCATGTAAACAAGGTACGGAAGGGTAAGATGTAGACATATACGTCTCTACCAAGAATAACCGTACCCAATCCCATTTGATTGATGCACAGGGAGTTGTAAGAAGTAAGAAGAAGACAGTCATACTTTTGTCTAATATTATTTATTTTTTTAAGGAAGAAAGTGAGAGGGGAGACTTACTCCCATGGAACATCTCCAACAAGCATCCAATCACCATCTTTATCTTGATAAGTTGGTGAATACTCAGATCCTTTATATCCATCTCTCTCAGAATACACACCAATTGTGAGTAACTTGAACATGCTTTCCAAAGCTTTTAAGAGCTCTGAATAACCTTTATAAACCTTCAAATCAATCTTCCTAAGATAAGGTGCACCATCCATGCTTACTTTCACATACATCCCACTTTCACTTTCCAATTTCTTAGCCGGAAAATTGTTCCTCCTGTAGTTCCTCACCGGCGGCCACCCCACCACCTGTGATCTGTCATCACAATTCACAACACAACCAATCAACCACCAAATATAATATATTTTAGTACGAACGGTGATTAAGGTGTTCCTCCCTCACTGAGGTTGGTGAACATATGTGTAGTTACAATGGTTTCATGAATTATGATGTTTAGACTTACTTTGCTGCAGGTGCAGTTTCCATGTCAGTTTCTTTGGTTTCACAGCTTCCCTTTGATTCGCTGCAGGTTTCAGGCTGAGACCGTTTGTTGTTGTTGCTGTTGCTATTATTGAAACACGATTCTTTATCGGATTTGTCGATTCCGGGCAACCCGAGTGTAAGATTCAAACCATCCTCCATATTCATTTTGCTTGATTGATGATCTCCACTTAATTGAAGACTGGAAGAAGAAATTGATGTAGATAAATTTGGTTTTTTATCAGGAGTTTTTGGTATTTGAAATGATAGAGAGGTTGGTATATTTATACATATGAATGTGAACACAAGAAATAGTAAGAGTTATGGGGTTGGGGCCTTTTGTTTTTGTTTTTTTTATTTTTTTATTTTTATGTTTCTTGGTGGAGAAGGTGGTTAGATATCTGTTTTTTGGGTTGCTTGGAACCTTTCTAATTTAAGATATTTTTACTCAGAATTATACATAATTAAGAGTGTCTTAAAATTATATGTTTAATTAGTTGTTAATTCAATCATAAAATTTTAGTAACATTAATTAAAGTATATATTTTAAAAAATGGTTCATATACCTAATAAAACTAACTTAAAAATCTCCATAACAATAAGATTCCCACTCCTAATTAATATAATTAAAAGGATATATTAGAAAACATAAATTATGAGTGTCTATATCTTACTTTCTTTATGGTCGACTTACTAGGGAGACTGGGGTAGCTCAGATAAGCTCTCAAATTTTATTGGTAGTGTTAATTTATGTTGAATATATACGTGTTACCTCTAACTATATCTGTATAACATTTAAATCATATTTTTGAACACTTGAATAGAATTGAGTACGGTTATTGTTCGTTGTTATTCTATTAAGAATTGATATTTTTTCAATTTGTATAATTTTGTAAAGTTAAATATGAAATAAAAGGGAATATGATATATGATTCTAGTAGTACAAATTTTAGTTGGTGCTTACATACTCACAAATGTTTTAAACGAATAGTATGTTAATAATTACTTTATCATTTATTTGTTTAAGTATTTGTGACTATAAAAGTACCTATAGTAGGTGTTTTTAGGTGTATTAAATAAAATAATATAAATAAAAGAAAATTGTAAAATAAAAATGAGTGGAGGAAAGAAGAGAAATGAGTTTGAAAAAGAAAAGTGAATGAATTAAGGACAAAGGGAAGGTAAGGTGTCGGCAGCATTAGCAGCAGCTTTGAGGCAAATGCTGCTACATTTAGGGGACAAGACTTAGACAAACACAGCCGCCCATATGGAATTTCAATACAAATCAATTTAACACGGTTTGTAGTCGAGCGGTATTTTGTATTGTACAGTGATGTCTCCTTTTAATAGGTTGTAGGTTCAAGTCATGTTTCTCTTTTTAAAAAAACTAACACTTTCTCTCTTATCATCCAACCGTCAACCAAAGAAATTGTAACCCACTCGTTTTAGGTTTTGTGTAAAGATGTCCCTCTTCAAAAAGTTGAGGATTTAAGTCACATGATAGATGACGAAGTATGTTTAAGAGTAGGTTTATTGGGTGTGTTCACGGTTAAAAAATTCGAAGAATGAGATGCTCAATCTCCCACTCAAATCAAGAAAATAAGAAAGCATCCCAATTCCCATGTGAGTTTACAAGGGTGAGTTGTATTTTGTTGAGAAGCCACAAAAAGTAGTAGTTAAACAGTTATGGATATGAAAGGGTAAAAGGCAGACAGGTGAATATTTATTTGAAGGTATCCAGATATTTCTTAACAAAAAAACTAAAATAAAATAAATAAATAAATAAACTACTAATACAACCATAATTCCATAAATACTATGTTTTGATTCACAAACATATGAAAAGGTAAGACGGTTATATTTTTACTTGAGGAGCATCATTTTTGGACTATTGGATAGTTCTTTTGTGTTTTATAAGGGGAGTTCAAGGATTCGAACCATAAGGGTTTTATTAAGGGCTGGTTAGGAGGTTGTTTTCTGAAACAATCACGGGTAACACCAGTTAAAAAAGCTCGACACTTCGGAAAAGCCTAATCAGGAGAACTACCCGTATTAAAATATTTTTATTTGAGGGTAAATGGATTGGTTTTCTTTTCATATATACACTTTATTAGGGATTATTGCGTTGAGTAATGTCCCATATCGGACAAAGTGACTTCGTAATATACTTAATAAGGGTCTTGAACTACTCATCTCATAGTCAAATGGTTTTGAGTTGGAACCCCACAAACTTACATAGTTAAGCAACGTTTTTCCGTGGTTGGTTAAAAGGTCATACGGACTCCACGTAACCCATAAGTATCCACGTGTTAGGCGTGAAAAAAACGCCACATGTAAGGGGACTTGTTGATAATGTCCCACATCAGACGAAAAATGACTTTATAATGTGCTTACTAAGGGTTTTGAGCTACTCCTCTCATATCCAATTGGTTTTGAGTTGGAACCTCACAAAATTACATATTGATCGTATGGGTTAGTGGTTTTAGCTTTGGATATTGTAAGAAACTTTTATTTTGATGTCTTAATAACAACTTAGTAGTACAAACCACTACTACTACATTAACAACTTAGTAGTATACAGGGCCGTTTTAAATATTTTCGGGGTCCGGGACAAAGATAAAAATGGGCTCCTAAAATACTAAAATATACAAAAACAAACTAAATATATAGAAATGTTGAATAATAAACTTACAATTGTTTAGGTTTTTAATTTTTTTATATATTTATCCATCGACCCTCTTTGAGATCGTTTTAGTTAGGGCTGTAAATGAACCGAATGAACATGAACGGGGCTTGTTCGTATTTGTTTGTTTAACTTTAGCCGAACAAATAAACAAATTTGAACAGATAAACGAACGGAGATATGTGTCCATGTTCGTTCCTTTAACTTTAACCAAACGAACAAGAACCCGATAAACGAGCGACCTTTTCTGTTCAACTTTTTAAAAGATTGGTTAGTTCGTCAACATTGTTTGTTCATTTAATTAATACACAAACGTAAACAAAAAAACATACACTACAATGGAAATTCAATATTACTAAACACAAATAAACACTATATATAAACACACAAACACTCACACATACATATTAGACCATGCACATTGGGGAGGAGACCAACGCTGGCTGGTTCTCCTACCCCACTAGAATACCATCGCCCTCAAGAGGGTTCCAGCGGGTTCCAACCCTAGCTGGTTCCCTCACCCGCGCGGGTAGCTTTTTTTCTTTTCTTTTCTTCTCTCTTTCTCTCTCCTATTTAATATATTTAATATATATTTTTTATTAATATTTGATGTGGGGTTGAAGAGGGTTGAATGTGGGGGTTTATAGGGTTGATAGAGTTGAAGGTGGGAGATGATGTAGATGCTGATGTGGCAGTGGGGTTGGCAGGGTAAGTCCGGGTTGGATGCTGATAGTCTTATATTTATACACACACACAAATATATATATATAATGAATAAATAATCAGACACGAACATAAGTAAATGAATGAGAGCTCTAAACAAACGGAAAATATTTTTCATGTTTATTCATTTATTAAACAAACAAACATAAACGAACTTTCCGTCGAACCATTTCACGAACAGTTTATGATCGTTTAAAGCCCTAATTTTAGATTTTCAAATTCTTCTCTTTTCTTTCTTTTATTTGACTATAAGATAAATGCATTTTGGAAAACATGATTTTTTAATTAACTATAAAATTATTCGAGTATTCAAGTAAACAACAGATTAACTTGATATCAAGTTATTCAACTATTTAAATAAACACATCAATTAACTTAGTATCAAATTATTCAAGTAACCAGTTTAACTAATAAACTAAATAACTACTAAACTAATTAACTTATTATCAAAACTATTCAGATAATTTTCAAGTGTTTCAATTTTTCAAAAAAGTGACACCAACAAACTTGTCAAGTGATTAAATTTCAAATGATTTAAAGTAAACCAATTAACTAGTGACTCAAGTAAGTAAGTGATTTCAATTTTCTAAAAGAAATTAATTAACTAATAATCAATTAGGGCAAAAGGAGAACCAATCACAAATGTTCAGACCAGTCGTCTCACTCTCTCCCCACTCCTCGACTTCTGATTCATAGCCATATAGTTTGTGCTGACATTGATTTCGCTTTTCTTTTTCCTCATATGTGGTTGCTATGCGTCTAAGATTTCCAAACCAATTGCTATTTTAATTTCTAAGTTTGTGTTTTAGATTTTAGGCATAAGAAATTAGGCCATTTTCCCTATATTTAATAAACTTGATTGCATATACATATATACAAACACTATATTAACCATGGGCCCCAACTAGCCAAGGGCCCTGGGTGGTTGCCCGGGTTGCCCCGCCCTTAAGATGGTCGTGGTAGTGTACCAATTAATATGTCCATGATTTTTTTAAACGATAAACACATATCTCATTAAACATACTCTTAAATTTACCCCATAATATTTTATTGGGTTTAGTATATAAAAGTGTACCAAAGTTGTCACTTTTTGCTATTGTGTGTATCCAACTTTAAAAACTACCATTTAATATACTGAACTTACCAAACCTACTATTTAATGTATTAGGAAACCTGCTACACAAGTTGTAGGTACGTAATTTTCTTAATTTTGATTTATTTTTAAATTCCACATCACTAATTTATGATTATTATCCATGCTAAAAGACATTAAAAAGAATCAGAAAGAGAAAGATGAAGAAGAACCGGGATGCATGAAGATGAAATCAAGTTTGAAGATCAGCCAGTTTTCAATCTATCAACTCTTGATTCAATATTATCGATCAGCCAGTTTTCAATCTGTTTTTCATCGGTTGCGGGTTTCGGGGTAGCACCGGTAAGGAACCAGATTTGTTCCTTGCTCCAATACGCATCTGCATGAGTTGGGACCATAACGGTGTAACGCCGCCAAAATTGAGAAGCTTATTTTTTATTTTTTATTTTTTCACATAAAATCCATTTCGAGTTTTGAAACTGCGTGGATACAACTGTAAATATAATATTTCCAAAACCTGCTTTTAACAAAATATTATATAACCGACTCAGCGGAAGGATCCCATAACTATATAAATATTTACAACCTATATCATTAGTTGCAACAAAAGATTATCATCGGCGTTACCGAATATCGATAGACCATTACATAACTAAACAAAAGATAAACAAAACAAACTAATGTGTTCCCAAAACCAGCATGTAATCCATAGCAAGTACCCGCCTCACCAGCACAACTATTTACCTGCGCATAGGAATGTACATGAGAGGGTTAGCTATAATGTTGGTCCTTAATAAAATGATGATCAAAGAACTTGGAGCAAATCCACAATGAAGATGTATGATCTTAGTATGAATGGATGAGAGAGAACTAAGAATTCACACACACAAGTTTTAGTGAAATGAAATGCTCATTTGATATGGGGAAGGTAGACTAGTATATATACCCATAAGGTATTTACTAAATCTACCCTCTACAATACTAAATGACATAATTGTTAAACTAATATAATGAACACAATATTTAGTCTAACATATAAATAGCTAGTGAATAACGGTTAAGAGGAAGCATCATAACAAAAATATCATATATCACATATCAACAAGCAAGTCTATCCTAGCACATTGCAAAGCACCGGTTAGTCAGCAGGTGTAACATCCGAAAACCCGGCCTAGTCGTGAGCGGGTCGGTGGTGAGTTATTGTGTTTGTTTACGTGTGTCTACATTTAATTATGTGATTAAAATAAATATTTATGTCGCGTGCGTTTATGTTAATAAACGAATTCATTTTTTTAAACGAGAGTTGTAAAAATACCTCATAGCATGATAATTGATTATGCATGTATGTGTATGTGTATGTATAAAAGAAATCACATGGAGTATGTATGTATGTATGTATGTATGAAAGGGAATTATTGATGTCCACCTCATTCTTATTTGAAATGAATTATGGATGGGCATGAATTTAGGTGATTCCACCTCATGCTTATGAAATGGTGATTATGTGACTACGTGTGTGGTGTATGTGGGTTTTAGCTTCACCGGAGACATGTCCTCATTTTGGTATGTGTAAAAGTGTAAGTGTGTACGTATGTGGGTTTTGAAGAAACAAGAAGAAATTCAAGAACAAAGCTAGAACTTGAAAAACTTGGAAGTTGATTTGGTGTATTTTATTGCAAGAAAAGGTTGGTTAATGTTTCTAGTATGGTTTATGATTAATTTGATTATATGTTTGCTGGGTATGA
>JAUEJL010083950.1:0-14965 GCA_032274825.1 Drosophyllum lusitanicum
AGTGTGTGTGTCTGTGTGTGCTGGTGTAATTTAGAAAAATCAAGAAGACAAGGGAAGGCACAACAAATCAAATTTTACACTTGCAAGATTGAGATTGAAGCTTGGAGATTGAAATTCAAATATTAAGGTATGAAATCTTGACCCATTTAGTGTCAACAATAGAATTTTTCACTACTTTGATAGTTGATAGTTGTTCTGGTAGTTAATAATCATCTTGGTGATGATTTGGTGGAGTTCTACACCTGTAGCAAAAGCTCCTTATCGTCTTGCTCCATCTGAGGTTCCTGAAATGATGACTCAGATACAGGAACTTCTTGACAGAGGTTTCATTTGTCCTAACTCTTCTCCTTGGAATGCTCTAGTCTTGTTTGTGAAAAAGAAAGACGAGACGATGCGTATGTGCATAGATTACAGGGAGCTGAACAAGGGAACTATAAAGAATAAGTACACTCTTCCTCGTATTGATTATCTATTTGATCAATTACAGGGTGCTACTTGTTTTTCTAAAATTTACCTTCGGTCTGGTTATCATCAGGTTCGGGTGCGTGAGGAGGATATTTCAAAGACAGCTTTCCCAACGAGATATGGGCATTATGAATTTCTTGTGATGCCCTTTGGGTTGACTAATGTCCCAAATGTAATTTATGGACTTGATGAATCATGTCTGCCGTTCTTTTCTTGACAAATTTGTCAGTCTTTATCGATGATATTCTTATATATTCTAAATCTGAGGCAGATCATGAAGCTCATCTTCACTTGGTTCTTGATACTCTTATGCGAGAACACTTATATACCAAATTTTCTAAGTGTGAATTTTGTCTTGAAGATGTACACTTCCTTGGTCATGTTATATGCAAGGATGGGGTGATGGTCGACCCAACTAAGGTCGAGGTGGTGATGAATTGGGGGATTCCCAAGACCCCATCGGAGATTCGGAGTTTCTTAGGACTTGCCGGCTATTATCGGCGGTTTATTCAAAATTTCTCCAAGATAGCAGGTCCTTTAACCAAGATTACACGAAAGGAAATTGCTTATATATGGTCTATGATCAAGATAAAACCTTCCAAACCTTGAAACAACTGTTATGTCAAGCTCCAATTCTGACTCTACCCAACGGGTCGGAAGATTTTATTGTTTATTGTGATGCCTCTTATGCAGGTTTAGGAAGTGTCCTAATGCAAAGGGATAAAGTGATTACTTATGCTTCCCGCCAACTGAAGCCGCATGAGAAGAGCTATCCGACTAATGATCTAGAGTTGGCTGATGTAGTCTTTGCTTTGAAGCTATGGCGCCACTATCTTTATGGCACTAAATGTGTGGTGTACACAGACCACAAGAGCCTTAAGTATGTCTTTACTCAGAAAGAACTAAATATGAGGCAGTAAAGATGGTTGGAGCTAATCAAAGACTATGATTGTGAGATTAAATATCATCCAGGAAAGGCAAACGTCATAGCAGATGCATTAAGCCGAAAGGGATCTTCAGAGAACATCAGATTCATGAAGCTTACTATTGTATCTGATATTATTACTCGGCTTAAAGAGGTGCAACAAGAGGCTTTACAAGAAGCTAATGTCAAAGTAGAGACTATGAATAAACTGAAAGATCAGTTGGAGGACGACGGCCGTGGATTGAAGACCTTTAGGTCTTGAATTTGGGTACCTAACCTTGGAGGAAATCGGGATTTGATCTTACAGGAGGCGCATAATTTGAAACTGTCTATTCATCCGGGGTGCACCAAAATGTATCATGATCTTAAGGCTCTTTACTGGTGGTCTACATTGAAGCGTGATATAGCTTCATACGTTGAGAAGTGTCAGATATATGCACAAGTTAAGACTGAGCATCAAAGACCGTATGGTAATTTGCAACAATTGTCGATTCTAGAATTGAAGTGGGATAACATTACCATAGATTTCGTGACTAAATTGCCCAGGTCTTCAAAAGGGCATGATATGATCTGGGTAATAGTTGATCGCCTCACCTAGAGTGCACATTTTCTTGTAGTCAATGAATCTTTCTCGATGCCTCGTCTAGCTCAGTTATATATCAAAGAGATTGTATCTCGTCACGGTGTTCCTTTGTCTATTGTCTCTGATCGGGATACACTCTTTGTGTCCAATTTCTGGAATAGTCTTCAACGGAAACTTGGTACTCGTGTTCATTTGAGTACCGCATATCATTCCCAAACAGATGGACAGTCCGAAAGGACTATCCAAACTCTTGAAGACATGCTACGCGCTTATGCACTTGAATTCGGTGGTTCGTGAGATTCTCATTTGCCTCTGATCGAATTTGCTTATAATAATTTATATCACTCTAGTATTAGTATGCCACCGTATGAGATGCTTTATGGTAGACGTTGTCATATCCCTACCTGTTGGCTTGAGCCGGGAGAGAAACAGTATGCAGGACCTAATCTTGTCCAAATTACTGTAGATAAAGTCAAGTTCGCGCATGAAAAGTTGAAAGCAGCCCGAGGCAGACAAAAGATGTATGCTGATATAAAGCGCCGACCCGTTTGCTTTGAAATAGATGATCGGGTATTCTTGAAGGTTTCTTCGTGGAAAGGAGTAATTCGATTTGGCAGAAAGGGAAAATTAAGCCCATGGGACATTGGTCCTTTCAGTATCATTTAGAAGGTCAACGAACAAACTGTATCTCTTGAATTACCACCAGAACTCTCTAGTATCCACAATACCTTCAATGTCTGTTATCTACGTAAGTGCAAGGTGGAGGAAGATCATATTCTACCTCTACAGGATCTAAAGGTGGATTCTACTAAACATTTGGTGGAGGAACCTATTGAAATATTAGATACAAAGACGAAGCGGTTAAGGAAGAAGGCATCCGGCTAGTCTTAGTAAAATGGAAGCACAACCTCGGGTCAAACTTGACATGAGAGACCGAGGAAGACATGAAGGCCCGATACCCTCACCTGTTTACAAAAGAGCAGATTCCAAGGACGGAATCCTCTTAAGGGGGTAGATTTGTAATATCCTCGAAATGAGCCTAAACGTGTATGACTTTGGTACGTTTGAGTCTTTAATTTAATAAAGAATAAAAGAATTTTATTAATTAATTAAAGATGAAATTATTATGAAAATAGTTAAGAAATGAGGTTATGAAAATAATAATAAAAATATAAAAAATAATTATTTTTAAAAGCAAAAATCTGGTTCTCAAAATGACGGTGTTACACATTGGTGAGTACATAAACAGAGATAGTGTATTTGAGATTGTATTGATAAATGAATTACCATAATCGTTGAGTTTAACAAATATGTATGCGTATATACTTGATTATATGAAATGAAAGGAGATGTGGTATGATATTTATTAGTAGTTTGTATTTAAATAGTAGAAAAGTTAACCTATACTTATGAATTGGAATACTTAGTAATGGAGTTTTGAGTAGATACGTATAGTGTGTTTGCAATAGTAAGATACAAGTCAAACTTGACAAAGTCATGGAAGTATTCTGTGAGCCAAGATAGGGGTATAAAATAGAGATGAAAAGCATGTTTTAATGAAATTGAAATCTATAAGAGTTTAAGAGGGTGAGATAAGAGAAGATCACATGCTAAGTGTTTATTGTGTTATATATAAATGAACAAGAGTAGGAAACTGTTATCATCCTGCTTTATGCTAAACCTGTGAAATTTTTTGTATAGTTGATACAAGAAAAGGCAAAGATGATCTAGCACCTGAGGTAGGTCCAAGTCACCCTCAAGAGGTGGAAAATGTAAATAGTTCCAATGAGGGACTACCACCCAACCCAGCAACTAGAGGCAATCCTAAACCAGATACACAAGAGGATGGGGTTAGAGTAGCGGTGAAAACCCTTAAAGAGACACTACCCACTCTGTTGGAATAGATGAACGCTGAAATGAAAGTATATGTGCAATAGAAAATCGACACAATGATTACTCCCAAGAAAGGAGGTGAGGAAGTAATGAACTAGGGTTCACAAACTATGGCAAGAGTTTGTACTTATAGAGATTTTTCTACCTATAAACCTTCTACTTTTGATGAGACAACCAACCAATTGGTTAGTTTTAGGTGGGTGGCTAAGATGGAGGATGCTTTTTGTACGTATTATTGTTCCCAGAAAGCAAGGTGAGATTGTTTGCTAATTTCTTAAGGAGTGCTGCTAAGGATTGGTGGAGTCTACTAATTCAAAAGGAAGGGGCCGAAACTATTAAAGAGATGAACTAAGAAAAATTTTCTTGAACTTTTCAAAGAGTAATTCACACCATAAGTCGAAGTAGACAGATTGGTTGACGAATTCCTAACCATGAAGCACATGACAGAGACAGTGGAGCAAATTTTTGCAAGGTTTTTGAGAGACCTCGATTCCGCCTAATGTATGTAGCTACAGAGAAAATAAAAATGAATCGCTTTACGGGAGTATTGAGAACGGATATTAGAGAATTAATTTGTGAATCCTACTGTATGTCAGACATTCAAGGAACTATATGATGCAGCTCATGTCAGAGAGATAGTGTTGGAAAAGCTAGGAAAGTCGAGAGTAGTTGCATAATGGGAGTATCCAACAAAGAAACAAAAGGCGACTAGACCAATATTCAAACGGGGAACCAATAGGGAATATACAGCCTGCAGTAAATGTGGAAAATATCACCTAGGGTATTGTAGAATGCCTCGGAAAGGGTGTTATAATGGTGGCAAGATGGGCCACTTCGGTAAAGATTGTAAATCGCCTACAAAGATTTGTTTTGTTTGTTGGCAACCTAGGCACATGAAAGTTGATTGCCCAAGTCTAAATACTGGAATTATCAGGCCACAAACAACACTACCGCATTGAGAATCAAGGAAGGAAAGCGAGAAAAGAAGCTTGAGGTTCCGAAAGCTTGTGGTAGAGCTTTTAAGTTGACTGCGGAAGAAGAAAAGACCAAACCAGATGTTGTTATGTGTACATTTCTTATAAATTTTGTACCTCCATTTACTTTATTTGACTCTAGAGCAAGTAGATCCTTTGTATCATTAGCATTCTGTAATTTTTTTAATTGTATGCCTAAGCTATTAGAACCTTCTCTTGAGGTGGAAATAGTTGATGGTAAAAGTGTGTATGTAACTCATGTATGTAAAAGTAACATCATAGAGATTGATGGAAAATAATTCCCGATAGACTTAATTCCTATACTCATCAGGGTGTTCAAGTGGTGATCGGCATGGATTGGCTGGGAAAGTTTCAAGCTAACATTCTGTGTAGCCAAAAGGTGATCCAGGTTCGAACCCCAAGTGGGGGAGAACTTAATATCTATGGCGAATCCAAGAAGAATGAATCTTTAGTTTGCTCTATACACAAAGCTCGAAAGTATCTTCGGCACGGATATGTTGCATTCTTAATTCATGTGGTATATATATAAATGGAGAAGAAATGGATCAGCCCAGCATATATTCCCGTGGTTTGTGAGTATCCCGATGTGTTTCCAGAAGATTTGCCAAGTATTCGACAATTATTTAGATTCCAAATTGATTTGGTACATGGTGTGACGCCTATTGCTAGATCTCTTTATCGTTTGCACCACTAGAAATGCAAGAGATGATGAAACAGCTACAAGAACTTCTTGATAAAGGCTTCATTTGAGCTAGTAGTTCACCATGAGGAGAACCAGTACTGCTTGTGAAAAAGAAAGATGGAACATTCAGAATCTATATTGACTACAGAGAGCTGAATAAATTGACAATGAAAAACAAGTATCCTTTGCCGAGAATCAATGATCTGTTCGATCAATTGCAAGGGGCTTCTTGGTTTTCAAACATTGACTTACGATCTGGGTACCATCAACTGAGAATGAAAGAAGAGGATATTCCAAAAACGGCTTTCAGAACTCGCTATGGTCACTATGAATTCATGGTTATGCCATTTGGATTAACAAATGCACTAGCCGCCTTTATAGATCTTATAAATCGGGTGTGTCGACCTATGTTAGATAAGTCAATGATAGTATTTATCTATGACATCTTGATTTATTCAAAGACAAAAGAATAGCATGAGACTCATCTAAAAAAATGCAGAAAAGACTATATGCCAAGTTCTCTAAATATGAGTTTTGGCTTCAGGAGGTGTAATTTTTATGACATGTAATAAATAGAGAAGGTGTTAAAGTTGATCCAGCCAAGGTAGAAGCTGTAATAAAGTGGGGAACCCCAAAGAGCCCAATCGAAGTCAGAAGCTTTCTAGGATTGGCTGGATATTATAGGCGATTGATTGAAGATTTCTCAAAAGAATGTAAAGTTCAAGTGGGATGACGATCAGCAAAATGCTTTCGAATTATTACGAAAAAAATTATGCGAAGCCCCTATCCTTACCTAACCAGATGGAGTTGATGACATGAGTATGTATTGTGATGTTTCTTAACTGGATTTAGGGTGTGTTTTGATGCAAAGAGGAAAACTTATTGCGTATGCCTTACGTCAGATAAAACCACATGAAACAAACTATCCCACCCATGATTTTGAACTAGCTGCTGTTGTTTTCGCTTTAAAAATATGGAGACGCTAATCATATGGAGTTAAGGGCACTATTTATACAGATCATAAGAGCTTGAAGTATTTCTTGGAACAGAAAATCTAAACATGGGATAAAGAAGATGGTTAGACTTAGTGAAAGATTATGATTGTGAAATACTTTACCATCCTAGTAAAGCTAATGTTGTAGTTGATGTACCGAGTCAAAAGACAAGTTGTATGCATCTTATCATTCATTCCTTGAGGATGACAGTAATTACTCTAGTATTAGAGATGATCAAAAGTGCACAAGTTGAGGCTAGGAAAGAGGAAAACCAAAATAAAGAAAGGATAAAGGACCAAATTAACCATTTTATTGAGGATAATCGTGAGTTACTGACCCGTTATGAAAGAGTATGGGTACCAAAAGTAGGTAATTCCAGAAAGAAACTTCTTGATGAAGCCCACAAATCTAAATATTTAATTCATACAGGAGCTACAAAGATGTATCATGAGTTGAAAGCTGACTATTGGTGGCCTGGAATTAAGAGAGATATTGTAGGGTATGCGAAGCAGTGCTTAACCACTTACAAGTAAAAGCCGAACACCAGAGACCCCATGTTAAATTACAGCCATTAGAAATTCCAGAGTGGAAGTGGGAACATATCACAATGGATCTAATCACTAATATTCCAAGAACTCCAAGAGGCTTCGATGCTATTTGGGTGGTTGTTGACAGGCTATCAAAAAGTGCCAATTTCATTCCAATCCGAGAGACATACTCTTCAAAAAGTTTACAGAAATCTTTATAAAAGAGATATGTGCTAGACATTGAGTGTTGGTAACAGTAGTATCTGATAGAGATAGTCGGTTCACTTCTCGACTCTGGAGAAAATATCACAAGGAAATGGGAATTAAACTACACTGCAGCAAAGCATTTCACCCCAAACAGAAGGTCAAAGCGAGCGAACTATTCAAACTTTAGAGGATATGTTACGAGCATATGTAATTGACTTCGAGGGTAGTTGGGATACAGTGGGTGATGTTGTTTTGTTAAAAGTGTCCACATAGAAGGGTATCATTTGATTCGGATGAGAAGCAAGCTGGGCCCTAGATATTGGACCTTTTAGAGTTATTGCTAGAGTTGGGAAAGTAGCATATCGTCTAGAGTTACCTGAAGAACTATCCAAAACCCATAATACTTTCCATGTGTCACAACTACGAAAATGTTTAGCAAATCAATCAACTTTTGTACCGTTAGAGGATGTGACAATCGATGAAAATCTTAACTATGCATAGCAACCGGTAGCTATCCTTGAGAGAGAAACGAAAACTTACACAACAAACAGATTGGAATTGTGAAAGTTTAGTGGAGACACCGCAAGGGTTCTGAATATACCTTGAAATAGGAGAAAGAGATGTTACGTAATTATCCAGAGCTTTTCAATGACCGATTTCGAGGACGAAATCAATACAAGTGGGGAGAGTTGTAACACCCGAATTTTGTGAGTTTTTATTTTTACTAGCTAGAATTCTATTTTAATTAATTAATCAGAGAAATAAATAACTACATATATATAGTGTAGATCGACTAATACTAATGTGTAACTAGAGAAAGTAATTATGGCTAAAGTCTAAATAAATGGACTTGAGGGGTGAAAATTGCCAAATGACAAAAATGTATATATAGGCTAGATTGGTCAAAATAGTCAAAATCAAGTGTGTGTGTGTGTGTAATTTTGGAAAAATCGAAACAAGGGAAGGCATAGCAAATCAATTTTTACACCTGTAAGATTGAGATTGAAGCTTGAAGATTGAAATTCAAATATTAAGATATGAAATCTTTAACCCATTTAGTATCAACAATAGAATTTTTCACTACTTTGATAGTTGATAGTTGTTTTGGTAATTAATAATCATCTTGGTAATGATTTAGGAGAGTTCTAGTTACTGATTTGTTGAAATTTCAGTCTCTAGTTAAGATTTTGTGTTCGAACTATGAATTTTGAGCAAATAGATCAAAGAGTGAAATTTTTAGTGTAATTGATCCATGAATGATCAATTTATGTTATTTTCAGACATTTTCATTATTTATAGGTGTTTGAGCATAGTAGAACAGTGTTGGCAATCAACTAAGTATGATTAATTTGAGTTTGGTATGATTTTTGATCGAGAACAGGAGTTGTTCTAGTCCAACAGCTTGCTGAAAATTTGGTCAACACGGGTTGTGTACATGGTGCCAGCCGTGTAGTGTATCGTATACATGTACACGGGCCATGTACAACCCTTTCATGACATAGACCATATAGGGACACTATGGACCGTGTATAATTGTACTAAACGGATCGTGTAATATCAACACGGGCCGTGTAGGGTTAGAACATACACTTGCATGGCATGGCATGGCATTGCCTGTGTAAACCATGTAGGGTGGTCGTATAACCTATACACGGACCGTGTAGGACACTGAAAGAAAATAAATTGAAAAGATGAAATTATGAAAACTTAATTAATTGTTATAGTTGATCGTTGTTAACTATAAATCTATTGGAAAGAGAGTTAGAGGCACTACCGAGATTTTAGTTGCAACAAACAAGGTGAGTCACACTATCCTATCTATTATAGTGATAAATATAAATAAATAAATAATATATATATATATGTATGTATGTATATGGGTGCTTAATGGACTTTGTATACATCTGTTGTGTATGAGATATCCATTAGTATAGTGGCATCAATATAGCTTGAGCGGCATTCTTATAGCCCAAGTGGCAATATTATAAGTGAAGTGGATCGATTATAGCTTGAGTAGCAAAACAGAGAAATGACTTGACACTACGAGATAAGGATTGGTGAATCGTTTAATGACCATGGGTTACATGTACTATATGTTATCATATTAGATTGTGATGTGTATTCACTAAGCCTAGTGCTTAATAGAATTGTTTTATTCCCTTTCATTGTGGGAAGGCTCTAGTGAATGAGCGATAGTTCCTGTTTTCGCTGCGACCTTCTGTAAGATGATCTTTTGTTTAATACTCCCGGATATTTTGTTAAATACTCCCGGATATTTATTAAAAAAAATGGGTCTTTACATTAATAAACATAAATTGTGGTTACAAAGTATACTCAAGGTTTTCACAATAAAACTGATTGTCAAGTAATTTTTCCATATATATATATATAATATGATTAATGCATGTGCAAAGCGAAGTAGACACATAAAGAGTTAATGACATACACTTAATGTTTTTGACTAGTTGCGAAGATGGACCCGATAATTAAAAAATGGATAGGAAAAGCCAACAACCACGACAAATACAAACTATCCTTATCTTTTCTTTTTTTTTTCATTTAACATTTTCATACAAAGTGTATATATATTTCTAGTGAAAGATTCATTTGATAACTATTTTTATTAAGAGTATTATGTGAACTAATTTTGATTTTTGATTAACATAGATCATGACTATAATATTAATGTCTCATTAAATGGTTATGATTAATGTCCATTAATGAATCATTACTGCTTATTATTGAGGGTGTTTGAAAAACTTAATTCAATGACTCATTTATCCGGACATAATTTACAATTGCGTAAATATATAAATTTTATAAATAAACGGAATAAGGACGGATTTCAAATTAACTTCTTCTTATATTACTATATATACGAGTATATTTTTGTTTAAAAATGCGTAGATTATGGGTCTTGGGATTGATGTTTATTGGATAAAGTCAGAAACATTGTGCACGAAGGTTTTATAATTTTATTTGTGCTATATAGGTTAAAAACTATTAGTCGGATTACTACTACGTATATGCTTATATACTTGATGAAAATGTTTTAAAACATGGACCAGTTTGGTTAAACTAGTTGAATAATGAATCGATGGGAAGAATGGTTCAACATTGACAGGATTTTGCTATTTTTTAACTTTGATTGAACCCGTCAATTTTACGGTCAAATCAGTTGAATCGTTGTATCCGATAGAAGAATGAAGCACTTGATTTTTTTTATTTTCTAATTTACAAAGCCATAAGCGTTACTCCATGCAACTGCATATGGGATTTTACAGCAAGCTAGCATTGAACTCTTACGTTAAAATAGTTTAATCATCA
The DNA here is from genome assembly GCA_032274825.1 of Drosophyllum lusitanicum. Lineage (NCBI taxonomy): Eukaryota > Viridiplantae > Streptophyta > Magnoliopsida > Caryophyllales > Drosophyllaceae > Drosophyllum > Drosophyllum lusitanicum. Next base: position 10,600 of record JAUEJL010083950.1, read on the forward strand.
AAGTTTTCACTCCGATTTCAGTTTAATTCTTAAAGTTTTTTTTAATGGTTTAAACTTTATATTACGATTACCTTCTACGTTAGCCCTTGTGACCTGTTTTTACACGTTAATATCCAAACATCTCATATCTCTCTTAATACCGTATCCAAACAACTCGATCTTTCCCTCTAACTCTTATCTACCATTTTACCCAAACACCCTCAAACCCATAATTTTTCCCAATCGTCTCAGTCCCTATAATCCTCGTCCCTACCTCCGACAATCTACCACCACGCCATCATAGCCACAACCACCATACCTACCGCCGCCAACATAACCACGGGCACCATACCCGCCACCGCCATCACGCCTCCCACCATACCCTAAAGAAGGTGAATAGATTTTGGATGTTTTTTCTCTCTCATTGATATAGGGTGTTCTTAGATTTTGTTATTTTATGATGATTTTGAATGTTGTTTGTGGATTGATAATGTTCAATAATGTTCTAGATCTGAGTTACTCTTCATCTAGGTTAAAATTTTTTATCTTCATCTAGATTCATTTTATTCATTGTTCATAGAGGTTTTAATGATTTTTTTATCCGATTGTGTCTATCGGGGTTTGTATCTAGAATTTCGAAGAATGTTCATCTTCATTCTAATCAGATTTATTTATCGATTTGAGGGCTGTTTGCAGTTGTTCATATTTATCTTTGTCAAATCTTTTCATCGACTTATAGGCTTTTCATCTTCATCTTCATTGGGTTCTTCTTCATTGATAAGTTCATCTTCAGATTTGTATCGTTGTTTGCATCTGTTAATCGATTTGATCTGTTTATATAGTTGTTAGTTCATTGATTATGATTTCTAAGGACTGATTATGACTTCATTTACTCAATTAATTTCTTGCTTGTTTTTTCTATATTGAGTATGTTAATCACATTCGATCCTTCAAACATTCAACAACATTTATTTAAAAATAAAAGAAATATATACTTTATCTTGTTAACCAGGTTAAAGGTTAACAAATGCGTAAAAATGAAAACCAAATAAAACTTAAGGGCTTAAAATAATGATCAAACAAAACATTAAGGTAAAACCATTTGAAAAAAACTTCAAGGGTTAATTAAACCAAAAATAAAGTGAAACTTTAATTATTAAACAATTATTAACTCTTAAATTGTTTGAACCGTGATATATACATACATGTTGTAAAAACCCGTCACCAACAATATGAAGTACTTGGTAGAATTGTTTGCTGATAAATGCCAATTGTTTGTTACTCGATATGTGTAATACCCTAAAATGGGCCTAGTTTGTCCTATACTTGTAGGATTATACTTTTGGCAAATAAGTAAAATTTCAAGTTTGAAAGTGCATTATATGTTACTTTGATTAAATGAGACATTGAGTGAAAATGAATAAAAATTATAAAATATTAAATGGTTTAAAATAATGATTCCAAATATGTACCCTCTAAGATTTAGAGAGACGGTATAGATAAGTTGTAGGTTGAATATGGGAGAGGAATACCCTTCCTTTAGTTCACTTACACATAGGTTAATTCTCTCTTATTCCTTTATGTCTATCAGCACACACATACACCATACTCTGTCTTGATTCTCTTGTTTGGGAAGTGCAATATTACACTTCCGGGTGCAAACAAATCGATTGGGATTGGTTTGGAACCGAACATAGTTGTTCCAAGGTTTTCTCAGTCATTAGGGGGTCTTCATGTGCATGACGAATGGATTCACGGCCATGAAAAGGCAGTTGTACAACAACCCAAACTTTAAAAAAATCATATAAAATCAACCGTAACTCCATTTTGGGCAATTGGCATAAAGAAGGGCTTCACCGATGTAAGGGCAGCTGTATAACAACCTAAACTTTGAAAAATATTATAACCCTAACTCCGTTTTGGGAGTATGACTAGTCATTTCAAAGCTAAGAAAGTCTAATTTGATAATACTATAATTCCATAAACTAATTGAAAAGTGATTTTGGTAATATTTCTAGTTTAGTGTCAGGTAGTCGGTCTTTAGATACCAAGCGGAGTGTGTAAGATGTTTAACCATATGTCTTGTCCATTGAGCTCATGTTTAAGATAATAAATGGTGAATTGGTGACTAAACATAACTAATAGTATTTTAGGTACTACTTGAGTTGATTATCACCTCTTAGGTGGATATATTGGTGACTGAGTTGTGATCATCATCAAGCCCAAGGTAAGTACCAACTTAATCAGTAATCCTTACATGGTGCTTATGGACTTGTCATATAATCTTAGTCATGTCTAAAATATAATGCTAGGTGACTTGAAACATAACCAAGATGGTAATTCTGATTTTGTTTACTTGAAAGCTAACTTGACCGGTTCATGGTGTAATTGACATGATCATGAAATAGTGTTTAGTATTAGTTAACTAATAACCAAGAACGAGTAAGATGAATATTAAAACATATGTATAATGTTCTTGATAACAAGTAGATACTACTAGCTAATAGTAGATTGTAAACAACTGGATAAGTAAGATTTGTGATTACCTAAGTATGTTATGTGTTCAAAGATACTTGATGAAATATGATTTATGTATTGATTTTATGTGTAACGACCCGAAAATTCGAGTAAGTATTTTGTAAGAATTATTATGAGGAGTATTAATGAGATATTTAATAAGTGGCGTTTAGGAAATAATATTTACTTGTGATGAATGTTACCTTTATTTGTGATGTTTTATAAGAATTGTGAAGTTGTGGTGGGTTAGTAAAAAGTAGAAAACTTATAAACTGATGTCTAAACTAATAAAAAGCTAACTAAAGATTAATGGGGGAGTTACAACTTCACATTTTGCTAAGAAACGTCATTGTGTTAGTATGTGTGTGTTTTTGTGTTTCCCAAGAGAGAGATTGAGGGAGAGCTTGGGCAATTGTGCAGAATTCTTCGAGGTTTTTATGGTAAATCATTCCGAAGCAACTTCCTAATCCTCTAAGTATTTTAATTTCTCGTTTGAATGTTGAATTGTTGGGTTTGGAGACTTGTAACCATTGAGTGTGTTTTGTCGATGTTAGGTTCAAAATTTTGTATAGAAATAGAAGTTTAAATTTTAGGTGAAGTTTGCATAAAATGCAAACATATGTATCAAAATTGTAAATACTCCTTGGAGTATAAATAAAGGGATATGACCAAATGAAAGTGAGAATCGGTTACATCATTCACGTACAAAGGATTTAAGGTGTTTGTGTGTGTTTTTCATTCTCTCTCTCTACTATCCATTCTTAGATCTATACTACTAACCGGTCTATCTAGTGTTGGCTCGAGTCACATTACCGCTTAACAAGTGGTATCAGATCAAAATAGAGTGAAGATTTGGCTTAGAAACATCATCTGAGTTGAAATTTTTTAAGATATGTTCTACACTGTTCATACCTAGAGCTGTACGCCTCGGGTTCTAAAATTTTTGGTGAAAACTTGTGTTTTGATTGATTTTTTTTGCTCGATCTGTAATCGTTTTAGCTCATAGATCCATTACGAAGTGTTTTTCATCCAAACGGATTACATTTAGTGGGTCAATTTTCATATCTGAGTTTTGAAGTGTTCTTGGTGTTCTTAAGAAAAATCAGTCAATTAGAGCTGATTTGTTGTTGTTTTGGTTAGGTTTTAGGCTAGAAAGTGTTTAGATAGGTAGGCGAGCCTATTGGAGAAAGAAATTTTTTATTCCAAATACTTTGGTTGAAGATCAGATCTGAGTGTTCATCGGGAAGAACGACTGAATTCATCCCGTGAAGATTCAAATTCTTGAGACTTGAAACATTTTTGGGAAAGTCAACCGATCTCTGTCAATAATCGATATCGGTCCCTATTGGTTTTTTCTTTTTCAAACTATGTTCTAGTGTCACAAGGAAAACATAACCAATAACCTCTTTTCCAACCGACTAGCATTTCCAACATTCAACTGAATTCGGTCAACAAACAATCGTTTACGAATTCGGTCATTTTTGTAACGGTCCAATTTAATAAAACTGAAAGTATTAAAATAAAACCACCTCTGAACATTCACATCTGAAAGGTTTTCAAAAAAGCGGAAGCGTAAACTATTTGAAAATATGTTGTATCAAAAGATACTAACATATGTACTATCACAAGTTTAAAACTAAAACTTGTCATTTACAAACCGGGCGTTAATTGTTTCTAAAACATTATCGAAATGTAGCAAAACCGGAGCTTTGCCCTTTGTCTTTGCTAAAACCTGCAAAACATTTAAAATAATATCTAATAAGCTGCGAGAGCTTAGTGAGTAAACTAGACTACAAATCATATAAACACATGAATATAATCACATTCTGAATATCGCCAACCACTGGTTCTAGACCCAGGGTAGCAATCT
>JAUEJL010083961.1:0-14963 GCA_032274825.1 Drosophyllum lusitanicum
GTGTAAAATGTTTTGTATCCGCAGGATGTCTAGTGGCCTTGGTGAGGCGGGTAGATGCCTTGGGCATAGCTTTGGTTTGGTTGCAATTCCGGTAATCTTGGATTTCCTACTCTTTTGTATGGTCGTGAGATTGACTTTGGTAACACCACAAGACTTGGATTGTATTCAATGATAAAGTTTATTGTTATAATAATACTGTATTTTATTAAAATACTTTAAAGAAACTGTAATGCTTCCGCGTATAGTTAAAGGGTTTTATTATAAACTATGTTTTAAAACAAGTTTTGAGAAGTTTAAATTTGGACTGAAAATCAGGGTGTTACAGGTTCCCACTTTATCATTGTTTCAACCTTAGTAAGGTCAACCTTGACACCGCATTTTTTGATTAGATGACCCCAAAATTGTATTTCTAGTAGCCAGAATTCACACTTTGAAAATTTGACATAATGTTTCTCTCTCCTCAGGGTTTCAAGAACTTCCCTTAGGTGGCCCTCATGCTTAAACCTAGACTTTGAGTATATCAAAATATCATCTATGAACACAAACACGAATTTATCCAACATTGGCCAACACACCCGATTCATGAGGTCCATGAAAACTACAGGAGCATTTGTTAGCCCAAAGGGCATAACTACAAACTCAAAATGTCCATATCGGGCTTAGAAAGTTGTCTTAGGTGTATCATCTTCCTTGATTTTTAGTTGATGGTACGTGACCGGAGATTGATTTTTGAGAAACATGCCACTCCTTGAAGTTGATCAAACAAATCGTGGATAGTAGCTACTTGTTCTTTATGGTTACCTTGTTCAACTATCTGTAATCAATACACATACGGAACGATACATCCTTCTTTTTAACAAACAAAACATAAGCTCTTAAGGGAGAACTGCTAGGCCTAATGAAGTCTTTATCTAGCAATTCATGTGGTTGTTTCATTAATTCTTGCATTTAAGGAGCCAAATAGTAAGGAGCCCTTGCTATCGGAGTAGTAGCCGGAACAAGATCGATTCTGAATTCCACTGGTCGATCAGAAGGAATACCCGACAAGTCTTCAGGAAAGATATCAAGAAATTCTCACAACAAGAACATCTGCAAGGAGCCTTTACTTTCTTCATCTTCACATCAACTACATAGACCAGGAAAGAGATGTACCTACATTACAGATATTTGAATGCTTTAGTCCCAGAACACAACAATGATTCCCGTTTTTTCCATCACCCATGATAGTTAGTTCTCCCCTACTTAGAGTTTGGACTCTAATTAGTTTATGACCACAGAGGATGGTGGCATGGTATCTACCCAATGAGTGCATCCTAATTACGACTTGGAATTCCCTCATCAACATGGGAATCAAGTAAACACGGAATCTAGCACCTTGTATCTCTATTACATTATATTTATAAAAATTAGACACAAACATAATTTTTTCCTCAACGATTTCTACCTATAATGGAGCTTCTAAACATACACGCAAAAATTTAAAACTTTTACAAAAGGAAAAAGATACAAAGGATTTACTAGCTTTAGAGTCAAACAAAACAAGGGCAAGTATAGAATTAACAAGGAATGTACCTATTACAACATCTAGCTCCTTTTTGGCATCCTCCACAGTTAACTGGAAAGCCTTTCCTTGAGCTTTGGGACTCTTGGTTTTCTTGTCTTTACCTTCTTTTGTAATTATCAAAGGTAGCTGTGCCAACACTAGTTTCACATCCCCTACCAAGTTTGGACACTCGAACATAATGTGTCCCGGCTGATTACAATGAAAGCAAATCTTTATTAAGGATTTGCAATCCTTTCTCAGGTGACCAAACTTCCCATACTTGAAGTAGTTCTTTGAGGTAGTAATAGTAGTTGGACATTTTTTTATTGGCACCTCTCGTAAAGTTAGACCCAGTGGTCTTTTGTTTCTTTGGGGGGGTGGTGGTGTAGCCAAATATAATCTCTTCTCCTTCCTTTGCTTCTCCATCTCGATCTCTCTTGCCCTAGCGGCATCATACAGTTGGTTGCTAGTTTTACAGGTAGTCAGATTTATAAACTCCCGAATGTCAGACCTCAACACAGCCACGTACCTATTAATCTTCATTCTCTTGTTTGAGACGTAATCATGACAAAAACAAGACTTTTCAAGGAACTTAGTGGTTATCTCATACACAGTCTCAGTAGTTTGATGTAGACTCAGAAATTCCTCTACCAAACGGTTTACCTCCACTTGAGGTGCATATTGTTCTTTGAACAGTTCAAGGAACTGCTCCCAAGTCATTATCTTAATATCAGCGGCCTCATCCTTTATACCTGGACTCCCACTGGTCCTTAGCCATCCCTATAAGCAAATTAGAAGCAAATATCACCTTTTGACTAGGTGCACAATAACTGATGCGAAAAGCACATTACACTATGGAGATCCACCTATGGCTAACTAGTGGATTGGGTACTCCCTCAAAAGTTGGAGGTTTACATGCCGAAAAGGTTTCTTGGTGAGCAACAAGGTTTCTTGCTACAAGTGAGCTTTCCACTTGTTCTGAACCAAAGTAGACATTTTAGCTCGCATATGCTCTTTCAGAGTATTTAATGCTCTCTTATTCTAAAAACTAATGACTAAGACTGGTTTTGCTGTTTTACTGATGAATAGGAAATAACGATCACCTAAACAACTCTGAACTTATCAGATGACGGACTGACCAAGTAACCTCTAAATGCATTAGAGCGTTAACCTATATAGTTGTTCTACGAATAAACATCTAAATTAACAAACTAAGACTTATCCTAATTTGTTAACTTAAACTAACACATCTATACATCCACAAAGATTGTTTGGATAACTCTATCTTCAATCTTGAGTCTTCAACTTGAATCTTCAATCTTGAATCTTCTTATCTAACCGTAGATATGGAGTAAAGAATTTAAAACACATTAAAAGTCTTATCAGGCCGACTTTATTGTTAAGTTGTGTTACTCAAGCTGAGTACTTTAACCAAACATTAGTTTTCTACGTGTACACACATATAGATACTCTTACTTAACTTAGAAGTCATTCAAGTTCTAAAACATATTTAGAAACTCTGTTTCTGTCCTCAAGCTGACTAGTCACTTTGACAGACTTAACATAATTCAGTTTTACTCTTTTAAACCTTATCTTTCAAGCTTTATTTTGTCTCATCAAATCAAAACACATGAGGTCATTTGACTAACAGCCTAAATCACTTCCCTAACTACCTTCTCCTGTATGGTTGGTTCTGCAAAGTTCCCTCCTACAATCTATCTACGACATTTACAAGCTTTTTACCTTAAGCAGCGCAATCTTCATTTCAAATACTAGGAAGTTTTGTATCTAAAATATCTTCGGTATCTTGATTTTTTCAAACATATATTTGTCGGCCATAATCAAGATTTGTTCAAGATCTTCGAGATATTCTATCTTCAACAACTTTATCCTTTTCCATCATATACAAGTTCTATCCTTTTAGTGAGTATGAATGTATGGGTATCAAAACCTTATTCATTTATATACTATTATTTTTTTATAATTTTCTATTTCAGATATATTATTTTACCATTGATATAGTTTGACTTATATGATCACTCCTTATTATTTTATTCTCATTAATATTCCCATCATATATATTACATACAAAACATTCTTTCTAGGTTTTAGGATGTTATACTGTGGTATCCCTATTACTTAAAAGGGTGGTGCTTTTATTTCCAATTATTAAATTTTCCTACAAAAATGTGTAAATTAATAGATCTTTTTTAGGTTTTTATTTTTTTTTATTAAATTTTCAATATTTTTTTTTCCTTCTAAATAAAATATTTTTCCATCCATAGAGCTCCCGCCAAAATTTTGATCCAACAAAACTAGGGTTTGCACTAGCAAGTTACAAGCGATTTCTCTTGCAACCCACATTACGAAACAAATCGAGCTATAACTCATCAATTTTCGAGATTACAACAAGTTTTCGTTGTTAAGTTCGGTGCCAATCAATCCGCTAGACATTGCGGCCATGGAGGTGGATCAAGAACATAATCACGATGCTGAGGATGACCCATTTCTTCGTTTTGTGGAATACGCGATATCTATATTATCCCCGACGGAGGATGAAGATTTAGCCGATGAAGAGTCGAATAGACCGCCCTGGAGTTGGGTTGCGGGTCGGATTATCAAGACTTGTAGAGCTTATTCAAGTGTAGTCACCCCTGCCATTCTCCTTTCTGAATTATCACAGGTTATCTCCAAATTATAATAGAGCTCTAATTTCAGTTTTGGGTTACTTCAATGGATTATAGATATGAGTTCGATTTATCTTACTGAAGAAATTTGAAATGTAAAGCATACTTGTCTCAATTGAACCGAGTAAAAGCTAATCTTTTGTTAAACAAAATGTTATTTTGTATCATAGGAGGTGTTTGGTTTCTTATTATTGCAAATTCAATAACAAGAGTGTTTATTTTGCTTTTTCCCCTTCTTCATATTTTTCAGTTTCATACTACTTGCAACAAATCCAACTATTAGAGAGCAGAATAGACCTACTTTTGTAGTGGAAACCTATAGTTATGAACATTTCATTTCGAATTATTAAGTCAATTTTTTGTTATCAGTTTTCTGTTACAAATTGGGAATTCTTTTGTCACAAGGTCAATGTGGAATTAATCATCTTTAGGGGCTGAGAATAAGACTTCCAATTCTATTTTCTTCTTCTTGTTGTTGTTGTTATTGTTGTGTGTCTTGGTTACTATTTAAAACATGTGTGTTTAGGCATGGACTGAGAATCAAAGAGGTGGGTATTCCAAGAAGAAAAGGCCAGAGTGTATTGCCCAGTTGCAAAAGAAGCGTAGGAGGGGAAAGCTTCCCAACACAATTACTATTGATTCAATTTATGAGAAAAATTTCTTGTCATTGACTAGTGTTCTTGAGGTTGTCATAGTTGATGCTTTTCTTCTTTCAGGTATGTTTAATCTCTATATCATTGAATGTGAATATTAATGGGTTTATCACATGAAATAGGATTGATAGGCAAAAAGTGAATAAAACATTGGGGATAGTGACAAAATAAATTGTTTTCTTGTATATCTTGATAGTGACAGAGAGAACGATATATGTTTTAGCGTATTCAATTCATCAAACAATTGAAGCTAGATTTGAGAAAATTATTGTTTGGCCCCTGTATCATTATATTAAATACTATTTGGTTATTTACCTCTTGTAGTCTTATTTAGATGTTGTTGGCCCCTGGTTCTTCATGCAAAAAAAGTGGTGTCTTGATAAGTTTGCTGCTATAACATTAAAGGTGTTTACTTGACTACCTTGAACTCTTGAAGGTCGATTATTTTCATCAGAACGTAATCCTTGAGTAAAACAAAGAAGAAGCCAAGCATAACGTAACATTTAACCATGAGTTTAACTAGTTCCAGAATACACATTCAGGAAGTGAAATATTATAATTAATCTTTGATACATTTAACTATTGGCATGTGTGCATGCTCAGGTGCTCACCTGTTTGAACTGAATCAAACATTTGATATCTAATTTAGTTGCTTTATAGTTGATCTCATCTTACTCTTCTGTTTACTTAAGATTTCCATAGGTTATTCCTTTTTCTTTAAAGGCTTCCATAAGTTATTCTTCATGAGTTCTCTTTCTAGGGACAAACTTTTACATGCTTACCTTGGGAGATTTTTGGAGTTCCAATACCATTGATCTTTATCTTCATCGCAGGTAACATCAATATGATAATTTGAAATGGAAATTTATGTTTTACCATGCTTTTATCGATTTAAATACTCCCTTCATGCCATGAAAGTCGCAACAATATTGACATTGAGACATCCTTTGAAAACTGCAACATATCCATTTTCACATTCTATCATATAATATATTTTATTAATAGCATTTAAACAGGTTTTATGACTTGGCTGACTTTAAAAGTGGGATTCTGAGGAAAGGACGAGAGATTTTCCTTACAGGATGTTATCTTCGAACAACGTCCCGTGGATCTGGTCACTTACGACTTCTACCAACAGAATATCTATTGATAATACTAGATGAGGTATTGCCTAAGTTTTCTTTTTCTTTTTTTTTTTTGACTTTTTACATTTTCCTTTCATGTTTTCCATTACATGGTAACAAGAGCTGATCGACGATTTTTTGTGGGTCTGATTTACTTGACTTGGTATATTGGTGTATGCGAATAAAAGTGGCATATAGTTAATTTTGCTTAAGCCATTCAAACATTCTGACATTTTTCTTTTTACCAGGAGAATATAGAGTGCTTGTAGGTCCCACTGCTAAGAACTGAAAATGGGGCTGAAAAACTAAAAATAGACTAATAGAGAGTGGAGGCGAATTGTGTAAACAAATAGAAATGTGGATTTAAAAGAATTTATTAAAAGAAATTGCGACACACTTCTACCTATCATTATACATTTCGTGGCATTATAACTTCATCATGAATGGTTTTTTTTCTCCATTTATATGTCGAATAATTTTAAAGTCACTTCATCTAAAAATATTTTTTGTGTAGAAGTTATACTTGATGAAACTCCTAGAAGGAATGGATGAACTCCATGATATTTTTATTTTTATATTTTTTTTTGCGTCTAGCAATGTTTGTTTACAAAGTGATGCTCATATAGCCACCTTTAATCATATCGGTTTAATTGATTTTCACATTTTTTTTACCAACATATACATGTATAAAAAAAGAAAAGGTTGATTGTGTCTAAATTGTACTCTCTTTCTCCAACTAGAAAAGGCAAGTTTGACCGGCACATATAGTTTAGGGGAAGTCTTTGACTAATGATTAAGTACTCAAAATATACCAGTAACTGACCTTATGTTGCAGGGACAATTAAAAAAGAAATGTGAATAATTGTATATTTGGTGATTAACCACAGGATGAAGATGATGATGCAATGCTGCTTGGAGCACAATTTTGTTCTGATTCATTGTCTTCCATTTCTTTTGATGCTGTGAACAAAGGAGTTTCATATTCTTTATATGCTAGGTAAAAAGGGTGATTTATGGTAAATCTGGGCATTGATGTCTTTTTAGTTTTTAGTAGTTTCTTCTAAGGAATAGTTATTATTTAGCGACTTGAAGACTAGATATGAATATCCAATTACATTGTTTGTGACTTCCTACTTATGTTAGTAATCAAAGATATCTTCTTGTTAAATCTTGAGCAGGATTGAATCTATTGGATCTTTAGAAATTCAGGGGAAGTTTGGTAGCCTGCAGAGGAAACAAATTACTCTTGTAGACAATGATAATTTCAGGCTAAAATTTCTACTATGGGGTGATCAGGTTGTGCTTGCCAATCTTTTCAGGTAAGCTAAAACCATCTTTTACTTTTTTTTTTAATAAATTCTAATGATATGAAACTCTTTCCCTTTCAAATAAAACCATTTCTAGTTTTCCACAATAGTGGACGATACTAACAAATATAATTGACCTAACAGACCCGATTGATTGAATATGAACGAAACAAATTGGTATTGAACAAAAGAAAACCAACCTAAACAAGTAAAACAGAATCCATATGAACATTTATATATCTTATGATGTAAAATCAAGATACAAAACATAATTGAGTTACACAATGTTTTTCTTCTTGCAGTGTAGGAAGTTGGCTAGCCCTGGATCAACCATTTATTTCAAGTTGTATTGACAGTAGTCCGAATTCATCTGAAGAAATATGTCTGGAATACGGGAGCGTCACTCAGCTCTATATGGTGCCTTTCATTCAACACGAAGAGCAGGCAATATATCTCTCTTTTCCACCATTTAAAAGATATTAAAAATTAAGCTTTCATCAAGATAATTTCAACAGGTATGTGTAGCATCATCTCAAAGTCATTATCATGGATCAAAGCTGTTAGGTGCAGTTGACCCAAGCCAAGGACCTAAAGTTTCACAAGTGACCTTGCCATGTGATTCTCGGGGAGCCATCGATTTCAGTAACTACCCTTTTAGAGTAAGTTTCAATGCTTAATTTTTTTTACGCTTTTGTATGGGTTATGCGGATAATACTGAGACCACAAAATCAAAGTATATTTACCAAACTGGGCAAAAAAGCAAAATGACCAAAATGGACTGTTGATAAAAGTAGGTTGCTATTTTATGACATTTGTCCTTGATAATTTTTGGTGAATCTGATGGGGAAACTTTTAATATACTGAATTTGTCCTAAGGGTTTGTTAAACAGTTTTTGAAAGTTGGATGGTTTTAGTAACGATTTATTAAGTCTAATTTACTGACCACATTAGAAATGAAGCGACAGTGGTTTACAGATGACACCTTTTTAAAATGAAAAATTAAATTTGTCATAACAAGAAACTTATCCAATTTGCTATTATATGTGATCTTGTGTCTCTTTTTGTATTCCAAATTTTTACAGCTTTCTGTGGCTGATCTTCGAGACAAGATGACTAGTATAAGCATCTACGGTGTGGTTACAAATTTTAAGAAAACAAATAATCTAGAGTCCACGTTCGTCTTGAGAATTGAAGATACAACTGGTGGGATTTGGGCCAAGCTACATTTCATCAAATCTTGGTATTGTTTCTTGTGGTTAAAATTTTTCTTTAAATAATTTACCACAAACAGATAGTCTAATCAAACATATCTGCTTGATGACTTACATTAGGTCGTTGGGGAAAGTAAATATTGGTCACACGGTATACATTGCTGGCTTAACATGCTCCATGACAAAACACAAGAGGTGAGGACATGTATAAGCTATTTCAGTTACTAAATTATTAACGATCTTGAACATCCTTAAGTTTTCTTCAACTTCAAGTTTGATATAGTCTTGTTCCTTTGTGTAGAAAAAACAATGTAACTATATTTACCTATATGAAGAGTTTTAGAACAAAGGAAAAAAAAACCTCATGTCATCTATGTGAAATTAGTGTCCTTGTTTATTTATTTATTTGGAAATGGAGGGAGTAGATTCTGTTTATATATTGTTTCCACTAAAACTAAAAGTTCTTTATGTTTAATGCAAATCAGCATCGAAGTTTCATGGCATGAGAAAGAAAGTGGATCTTTCTTTGTTAATCTGAGTTCCTTACCAGCTTTGTTAAATTCTTCGTGCCTTCACAAGTTGTCTACCCTTTCTGATCTATCAGCCAAGAGTAGCAACACACATGTATGTTATCTTTCATCCTGGTTATTATATCTTCAACAGGTCTTTATATTTTCATTTTTTGTAGTCAAGCAAATTAGTTTTAAAAGAAAATATATTGGTTAATGACATTTAAGTATTTAACCTTATAAGATAATGTAATCTGTGCTTATTCTTTTCAGGTATGTCGAATTTGGCTAGATCAGATTGAAAATTGTCATGTAAATTTAAGATATTTTCATGCATCGTGTGGAAATATTGTTACAAAGAATACTCGGTTTGAATGCAACTTCTGTGGTTGTAAATGTGATAATGACATTGTTTATAGTTTCCATTTAAAAGTCACCATTGCAGACAATACTGGGAAAGTTTTAGCATGGTGCACAGGGCATATGGCTACTGAGCTGCTGCAAATATCTCCTGATGAATTCATTAACCTACCCGAGGTATTCACTAAATGAACTTCATAAACTTTGATTACCAAAACAAAATAGTAGTATCACGTCATCATGTTGACATTGGACATCAAACTAATTAAACTCGTTACTAGTGATATCATGACTCCATGTGCAAAAACACAAACGATTACAAGATCTATGAATCAAACATATACTTACAAAGGGGTCAATTGTGCTACATTTTATCCCTGTTGGTGTTTATTGGTACCGTTTGTTAATTACAGGAAGAGCAAATAATGTATCCATCTTCTCTTGAGCACGAGAGGTTTATTGTTGCACTTGTTAACAGCAAACGGGAATGTTTTGGAACAGCCAACCAATTAGTGATGGATGATGAATCGAATTGGGAAATCACTCAGGCTTTAAAGTCGGATTAAAGTATGTTTAGCCTGTTCTCTTTCTTCTTATGAGTTATTGTTTTTCTTATTTGGTTTCCATGAAATGAAAGTAAGAAACGAGTCATAATTGATCTTTATATCTCATGTTCTTTCAAGAACCCAAGAAAGCAAAAGATTAACATAATTGAACATTCTTCTGTTCGAGTAATTGAAAACTGGAAATGAAAACCGTAGAAAACACAACGTACATAAATATTTTCCACTATTCCACGAAAAAATAAATGCCCCCCTCCCCTCATCTAAAACACGTTTTCAAAATTTTCTGGAAAATGAAAACTCCACTCCTTTTCTAGATAACTGGAAAAAGAAAACTATAATATTTTCCCCTACTAAGTTCACCCAAATCTTCTTCTAAAAACCGAATTTATCATTTTAACCAATTTGTTTACTGAATTTGCTATCTGCATCCTTGTCGTATTTTGACTAATATATTGAAATAATATAGAAGATAAAATATACATAAAAAGTGTAGATGAAATACTATATTTTTACTAAAATATACGTACAAGATAAAATACACATAAATTTGATAACTAATATAACCACTACATTAATCCTTTGTATGGTAATCCTCATTTCTTTCTTGTTCATTTAGTGCATGTTATTATATATTGTTGGAGAAGTTACCCTAATTGCATTGGTTCTTTCATATGAGTAGGTCTGTGGTTGAATCTAATTGGCATTTGTAAGGATCTATCAAGCCTCAACATCCCATGCTTAGATCTCTGTAACAAAAAGATCTGCTCGGGTTTGAACATATTGATGATTTGCACGAACAACTTGCGTACACAATATACGAGGTTGTTTGTCTTGAAATCAGAACCGTCTACTTCAGTTCGTTAGCTTACTTCATTAGCTTACTTTTGTTGGAACAAGTTGGCTCCAACGAAAGTTTTTTCTTTATTTTGTTTTTGGTGAAGTAGTTCCAACGAAAGTTAAGGGCATGGAGATCTAGCAAATCTCAAATTGCCGGCATGGGTCGGGTTAGACAAATGAGACTTAGGCTTTGTTTGTTTTTTTAAAAAAGGTCTTATTTTAAAGAAGCGTCTGCGGGAGCGCAGATGTTTCTGATAAGCTTGTTTGGTTTTTTCAAAGAAACGTCTGCGCGCCCGCAGACATTTTTAATAAGGCTGTTTGTTTTTTCGCAGACATAAGACCTTATTCTGTCTTACTTTTGCTTATTTTGAGAAGCTGAAAACTACAGCTTTTTTTCGCAGACCTCAGACTTAAAAACCTTCTAAACCACATCTTCTCCTGAAGACGTGAAATAAGACATAAGACATTTATGTTTTCGAAAACAAACGACACCTTAGGCTTTGTTTGTTTTTTAAAATAAGGTCTTATTTTAAAGAAACATCTGCGCGCCCGCAAATGTTTCTGATAAACTTGTTTGTTTTTTCAAAGAAACGTCGTGCGCCCGCAGACGTTTCTAATAAGCTTGTTTGTTTTTTCGCAGACATAAGACCTTATTCTGTCTTATTTTTGCTTATTTTGAGAAGCTAAAAACTAAATCTTTTTTTCGCAGACCTTCTCAGACTTAAGACTTTCTATACCACATCTTTTCTTGAAGACATGAAATAAGACATAAGACATTTATGTCTTCAAAAACAAACAACAAACTTTATACGAGATCATTGTAATTAACAACCAATGTCCACATCCGAAGGCCCAACCTATGACAGTCCAAGTCCCTCCCTATGCTTGGCATCGCCCAGCAGAAACAAAGAGAAAAAAACAAAGAAAAGAAACAGCAACAGTTCTAGTTTTTGAAACATGGCAGCAAAAGAATGCGACTTTTGGTTTATTTATATGTCGATTTTCTTAATTTATTTTATATATTTTCGTAGGTAATCTTCTTACTTTAACTGGACACCTAAATCACTAGTTTTCACTAAGTATAGGCCAAGAAATCCCTACTTAAAAGGCGGGTATGTTCAAACCGAACGAATCAGCACCACCTCACTGAGTTTCCAAGTTTTTGCTCGTTTCTTCCTCCTTTTTAGTTGTTCTTTTTGCATAAACTTTTAGTTGACATGATTACCTTTCTATCGACTCAAGAATCATAATTTTTGATTAAGTATAGCTTATGAAATTGATGCTCAAAGTTTCAATGTTTTTTCTGCCTCTGTTTTACTTAAAACTGAGTCTAGCGTTATTCCATTATTTACTCCTTGTACACACCTCTATTTCTTTGTTTTTGATGGGTTTAAAATGATGTGAGCAGATGGGAGATGTCTCTTGTAAAGAAATTTGGATAGAAACACGACACGGAAATAAACAGGTTTGAGGTTGACACATATAATAAACATGTTAGGTTCGGGTTACCTTGTGTGACACGTATAATAATTGGGTTATACATAAATTTTGTGGCTCGATACGCTAACTCGTTTAATATTTACATAGATTTTATCTTTTTCGTATATAAACCAATTTTGAAGTAATTATCATTCATACTACCACAATCCACATTCTTAATAGTTTTAGTTAGTGAAAAATTAAACAAAAAAGATTATGATGTTAAAAATTGTGATTTTTTAGTGTTGACTTTCCAACATGTTGATCCATTTACAGCCCGCCAATCTTATAATAACCCATCAACTTGCAAATAACCCGTCAACACACTAACTCGTATAATTTAACAGGTTATATGGATTAGTATTTTGAATCTTGACACAAACAAATAAACAAGTCAGGTGCCTAGTCAAGTGATCCTAATATGCCAAGTGCGAACCAGTGACACGTACCCAAATACGACATGATTGCTATCCGTACCTTTCATCATTCTTTTATATAGCCCCCTCCCAAATTTGTTGTTTATCATACACACATGTATTATTGCTTTTTATATATAAGCACAAGCTTACTTAACTGTATATAGCTTATTTACTCACATTCATATGTGCATATATTCATACTACATTTGATTTACTTAAAATAAGAATTTGGGTTTACATAATATGTAGTTTTTGTAAGTGCATTCTCGCCTATTCTCATAACGAGATTGAATATGAGAGTATGTGTACCACTGCTTACTAGACTTCAAGTGGATAAATCTAATCATCTAAATGCGAAGGTGAAAAAGTTTATCAGCATTTACAACATGTATAATTCAAGACATAGTGGCACAAATGAAGCAGATATTTTACAAGTGGCACATTTTCAATATCACTAGGAGAAATAGTGGGACGAATTTACCAACGAAAGAACTTGGATTGTGCTTAGAAATTCTTCGAAATGGGCCCAAGCCTCTTATATAACCTCATACAAGGGGTCCAAAACAAACACAGACGTCAGAATCAAACACTTACACAACGTCTTAAGATACACATTGCCATTTTGACTTCAACAATGACAATGATGAGTTTGAGTTTGAGGATCCTCAACGAACGGTTGTGAGGCAAAAAGGAACATGAGCGTCATCAACGTCAACGATATCAGAGTCATCGCTTAAATGAAAAAAAATACTACAAACAACCAACATCTAGTGAAAATGAGGGACTTGCATAAAGAAAAATTGAAACTAAAAAAACAGACACGTCAAGAGAAAGATTTCCGACTTTTCATTGTGCAACGTGATAAGCTAACATGAAATGCATTGATAAAAAATAAGTCGGTTGCGAGTAATGTAATTTTAAATTTCTTTTAGTTTATAAATATGTGATTTTGAAATTATTATTTTAAAATGATGACGAATTTTAGTTTTATTCTTAATTATGTATTTATTTTTATAGTATTTACTAATTAAAATATTTAAATAAATGTTAAAAGAAATAGAAAAATTTTAAAAAGTGGGTAAAGAAATTGAGATAGAAATTAAAAAGATAAGTAATAATACGATTATATCGTTAATAAGTAACGAGGGTTTACAAGTTACAACATGTTAAAAACTTACGGGTATGATGTACCAACTTAAATAAGCGATGTTACAAGTCAAACCAAAGGGATGCGTATTTGACCTTTTCTTTAACATCAGAACAAACACACCCTAACTTACTTTTAACCTATATTTTATATTCATAGCCGGACTAGTATAACAATAGAGAAAGCTTTGAAACACCTTGATTTTGCTATGCTACGTGCCCTTTTTTTTAACTATAGAACTCACTCTCTCTAAACTTATTTCTAAATTTACACCTTATATCAATAATAGACTTGAATCCAAGACTATGAGTATTACATAATACACCTCATACCGCTAAACTAAGTACCCTTTAATTTTTTCTAGACGATTCGTAAATACACCTCATTTTTATATATTATGAATAGTTAATTGGTTAAATGGTCCTTTAACTTAGTCATTTCTGCCGATTTAGTCCTTTAACTTCAAAAGTGGTGAAGAATGTCCTATATGAACCATTTAGTGGCGAGTTTGGTCCTTTCTATTACTCAACTCTGTTAAATCAAGTGTAGATTAATCTTTTTACCAACTTTTCTAACTTTTTATTAATTATAATATGGGAAATAATAGATAATCTTTTTTAAATAAAAATATATATCTCCCTCTCTACACACACACTCTCTCTCCCTCTCTCACTCTATCACTCTCCCTCTCTCGGCTCACTCACCTCTCCCTCTCATCCTAGAACGCCGCCTCAACCAGCATCCAACGCCACTACCTACACACTCCCTGATCTCTCTCTCTCTCCTCCCTCTATCTCCAAGGACCACCACCACCACCACTACACTCTCCTCACTACCCTAGAACCACCACCGCCACCACCACCACCGTCCCTTGAGCACCGCCGCCATCACCCGATCTGAGCACCGCCACCCTTGGAAGAACTGAAGTTGCTGATTTGTTCATATTATTTAAGTGCAACGCCCCCACCAAATCTTTGATTTGAGTTGTTGGTTTAAGGTTTTTTTCAGATCCGAGTTGTGTCGATTGTTTTTACAGATTTAGGGTGTAACATCCTGATTTTGGGCCTAGTCGTTACGTAGGCCAAGGTATGTTTAAGTACGTGATTATTTACTAATGGATT
>JAUEJL010083972.1:0-14961 GCA_032274825.1 Drosophyllum lusitanicum
AGGCCAACTTGCATAAGTTAGCCAAAAACAAGATTCCTTAAGAGTATATACTCAAAACCAAGCTTAAACACTCATTTCGGGTCTTTAAGACTCCATATAACCCCTCTAAAACATTAGAATCAATCCCCAATCAAATACAAGGTCAATTTGGGTCAAAACGATGATTTTTGAAGGTTGTAGGGTGCCTCACGCCACAAGGAAAAGGGCTCGCGCCGCGAGAAAATCGCTACAAAACTCACCCTTCGTTGAACAGGGGCCTCGCTGGCTCGCGCCGCGAGCCCGGCGTGAACAGTGCTCTTCTTCTTTTCTTTTGCACAATCAAACCAAAATCAAACCATATTCAACCCATACTTGTTTGCAGCATTTATAAGACTCAAATAACACTACTTAAACATACAAACATCTATATTTAACATGTGTTTGGATCAATCAAACTCTACTTGATTCTTTTCCCAATTTTTGACCCATTTACACCATTTTCCCCAAATTTCAACCAGAATTCATGAACTACAACATATAAAACTAAAGTCAAACACACACATGAGTTTAAACTTACTTGATCAATGATCCCAACTTGTTAACTCTTTCTTTGCTCAAAAATCCAAACTTCGATGGTTGATTAGGTGTCAAAGCTTCCATTTTGAACTAAGGATACCATAAACCACCAAATTTCCCTTTGATTTCTTCCTTGATTTGAGAACTCTCCTCTTGCCCTCCCTTCTCGATGGTTCCAGCCTCATGGCTGTGAAAATTGACTCAATTACAGATATTTATACCCAATTTTCACATTCATCCCCTCGAGTTCCAAACTTGCCACTTTTAACCCTTAGTGTTTCATTCAATTTACATATAACTTCTTAAATTATAACATCTATAATACAAATTGTACTTTGTGCATTACCATTAGTACTTCTTGGGCTAATGTCATTAAATAACTAAAATCTTACGTAAAAACAATAAATTTCCAAATTATCTTTAATATAACATAATTTGTTTTACCCACATATAAAACGCCTTATTAAGCAATATAAATGGTGTTCTAAATTTTAGAATATTACATTAGGCTTAGCATATTGTATTAGAATTGTAATTGTGGTCAGATTGTCAAAAATTTATACTTCACTTAGATCAATTATTAAATATTTATCTATTTTCTTGTGTGTGCATGATTTATTCAACTATATACATGAGTGTGAAATGTATAAGTGTTTTTAAGTTGAAATATGAAAAAGGAAAAATAAAATATAACTATATGACGCTAATACGACGTAAAGTATTGCGTTATAGTATTAGAGTGACACATGGTATATTTCTTGTGGTGCCAATTACCTTTAGCACTGTTTATAGATAAATATATAGATAGCGGTATTTAAAATGTTACATCCATGCATATATATATATATATATATATATATATATGTAATTCTTGGTAATAGGAGACATGTTATGTGCGAGGATATATACAATGGACCCACGGTTAGTATTGAAATGGATATATAGTAGAAAGGGAACATGGAAGGCAAAAATATATGCCTTTATCCCATTACCAATTATTCAAGATTTATAGTTAGTTAATGTGTTTGTTTTTTTTCCTGCAACTTTTATATATATATATATACCACCTCTCATATATCGTCGTAACGCCTTAATGCTATATATATATATATTTATATATATATATATATATATATATATATCTATATATATCCAAACCAGACACAACAAATAGCAACAAATGATGGGCATAAAAGTTGCTTTGGATTTTAATTGATACATAAATATGATGTGCAGATTCTTGTATTCACTTTCAACGGCAACCTTTATTTCAAGATAGCAGTAATAAATCTAAGGGGTTGTTTATTTGCAGCGGAATGAAACAATTCAGTGTTAAATGTTGAATCATTAAGCATTCGGTGCGTTTGATTGTCATCTCTGTATGAATACTGCGCTGAATAAAATTGAAGAACACTATCGCATCATTTCACTTTAAAGTACATTCTGAATTTTTAAACATCCAATATTTTACCTTAATACCCTTTCTTTCACATGTTGCATTGTTAAACAATCGTACCTTACTATATAATAAATCATTAGGAATGTTATGGTAATTTACATCTTTCATATAGTTCATTCCAAATCCTTATTAAACAGCATATCATATATTCATATTTAAAAGCATATTCATACAGAGTCTTTGAATTATTCAGACCATAAATCATTCAACATTTATTTATTTTGTTTTAACAAACATTCACTAAGATAACCCAAAAGCTACGAGTTTAAATATTTATTTATGATTACATCATCTCGAATGTTATTTTTAAAGAAGGAAAATATTTGGGTTTGGTTAGAACAAAGAATAGTTGATCATCCTTTTTTGTGACCATGTCTATAAATTCCGTCTCAATTACGACTCTATCAACCATTTTTATGGTTGATGTTTTCTTGTTGTATTTAGTCTAATAGATTTTGTACTTAAACATTGCACCTAGGGGTGTTAATCGGGTTAACCTAATAGGGTTTCGGGTTAATCGGGTCAAGTTAGTCGGGCTTTAATCTTATCAATTATACGAGTAATGGTTATCATTCTTATTGTATGCATCTGTATCTGTATGGTTCCCAACTTTCTACTTAAGGCATCTGCAACCACATTACTTTACCTGGGTGGTATAATATCTCACAATCATAATCTTTCAAAAGCTCTAACCATAGTCTCTAACGCATATTCAGATTCTTCTGTTCCAGGAAATACTTTATGCTTTTGTGATCTGAGTAAATAGTGCACTTAACTCCATAAAGATAATGCCGCCATATCTTAAGAGCAAAGACAACTGCTACGAGTTCTAAATCATGAATTGGGTAATTGTTTTCGTGTATCCTTAACTGGCGGGAAGTATAAGCAATAACCTTCCCTTTCTGCATAAGCACACAACCCAACCCCCGGTAAGAGGTATCACAATAGACCACCATGTCCTCCATTCCATCTGACAGTGTTAGTATTGTGGCATTACACAACTTGTGCTTCACGGTATCAAACGCTTGTTGCTGATCATCTCCCCACTTGAATTCTACATTCTTTTTAGTCAACTGGGTTAGGGATATTGCTGTCTTAGAAAAGTCTTGAATAAATCGTCTGTAATACCCTGCGAGCCCAAGAAAACTTCTTACTTCAGTCGGATTCTGAGGCGGCTCCTACTTTATCACAACTTCTACCTTGGCACGATCTACTTTAACCCCTTCCTGATTAATGAGGTGACCTAAGAATTGCACCTCTCGCAACCAAAATTCACACTTGGAGAATTCCGCGTACAATTTCTCTCTGTGTAGTGTTTCTAAAAATTCTCTGAGATGAACACCATGTGCTTCTGGGGTCTTGGAATAAATAAGAATATCGTCGATAAATATAATCACTGATTTGTCAAGCATGGGTCGACAAACTCTATTAATTAAATCCATAAATGTTGCGGGAGCATTCGTAAGACCGAAAGGCATAACTACGAACTCATAATGCTTGTATCATGTTCTGAAAGTTGTCTTGGATATATCTTCCTCTCAGATCTGAAGTTGATGGTATCCTGAGTTCCTGATCGCAAATCTATCTTTGAAAACCATGACGCACCCTGTAGCTGATCAAACAAATCGTCTATTCTGGAAAGTGGGTACTTGTTCTTGATCGCAACCTTGTTAAACTCTCTGTAATCTATACACATTCTAAACGTGCCATTTTTCTTTTTCACAAATAAAATCGGTGCACCCCACGGTGAACTACTGGGCCGGATAAAGCCCTTATCTGTCAATTCTTGCAGTTGATTCATTCACTCTTGCATTTAAGGCGGAACCAATCTATAGGGGGCCTTTGCTTTAAGTTCATCTCTAGGCACTACTTCAATTCTGAATTCCACTTGTAGTGTCGGTGGAATCGCTGGTAAGTCGTCGGGAAAAACATTCGGATAGTCACAAACTACCGGTATATCTTAAACCTGCTGTTGCTTTTTCCCCATGCTAGAATGCTCCCCATAAGCTAAAAATGTTGTACAACCATAGACTAGATACTTTCTTACTTTTGCTAACAAGCAAATAGGAATAGTGGCTTTCTTACTTTCACCTCGAATAAAAAGTTCTTCCCTTCTTGGGTCTGAACCCACACTGTTCTCTGATCATAGAATATCTGAGCTTGATACTGACCTAACTAATCAATAATGACAACTACTTGAAACTCTTTCATCGTGATAGGAATAAGGTCGATAAGGAACTGACAAGTGTCTATCTCTATCACATTGTTCTTAAATATACTATTCACAATAGTAGTCTTATCATCTGCTATTTCTACCTTAAGAGGGAACTCTAATTTAATGGGTAGAATACCAAACTGAGCACAAAATGAAACAACAGCAAAGGATCTACTTGCACCAGAGTCAAACAATACTAGAGCAGGTATACTATTAACAAAGAAAGTACCTGCCACCATGTCCGGTTCCACCCTTTGCCTCTACAGCCGTGAGCTGGAAGGCTCTGCCCTTTGGTCGGGGCACTTCCACTTTCTTATCCCTACCTTCTTTGAAACGAAGCGGGGGTAGAGGATTCACTGGCTTCCCATCTAAAGCCGTCAGTTTAGGGCAATGAGCTTCAATGTGTCAAGGTTGATAACAGTGGTGACACACCTGGAGCGAGCTATTATAATCTTTGGCTACATGCCCCTGCTTCCCACACTTGAAGCAACCTGGAAATCCCATCTTACACTCTCTTGAGTGATTCCTTCCACATCTCATACATTTAGGTGGGGAGCCGGCCCTCCCCGTTGTGGTACAAACGTTGGTCTCTTGCTCTGCACTTTTGCCGGTTCAACCTTCCTCTTTCCACCCACTACTCCCTGCCTGATCAACTCCTGCTCTCTCTTCCACGCCAAACTCATCACCTCATCCGCTGTGTTACAAGTAGTGGTCGCTAAAACTTCACGGATACCATTTCTTAGTATCGAAATGTATCTCTGCATTTTCATTGATTCTGTAGCTACATACTCTGGACAAAAACGGGCCATTTCTAAAAACTTCTTGGTGATATCATCCACTGATTCTATCGTATGTCTTAAAGCTAGAAACTCTTTTGTGATCTTGTCTACTCAAGATTTTGGTGCAAACTGCACCTCAAACAATTCTTTAAACTGAGGCCAAGTCATTGCCTCAATCTATGCTTCCCCCTTCCTTTAGCTTCCACTCTTCTAGCTCCCTGTACATTAACTACTGCAGGTCTGCAGCCTACACCGCTGCATCTACCCGTTGCTGTAACATCCCTTCCATTCTGGTCGACACTTGATCAAACACATGTGTAGTTATGTAAGGGATGCTTTCATGTAGATCTTTACTCATCTCAATTGCTATTGTTTCTTTCACTGTATTATTCTCACATTCCTGGAATTTCTCAGTAATTGGAATTCCCTTTGTAGAACTACCCGCAGGTCTAGTGGTTATGATAGGAATTGCATCTGAAACATACGTATCTCTGGTCTCCCGAGGTCGACTTGCTTCAGGCTACTGTGTCAGTCCCATATTAACTCTTTCTACATTCTCCATTCTAAAAATCAGGTATCTTCAGTATAACATTACAATAACAACTTTCTCTTTCTACACCAAAATTGTAATGAATCTGCATACTTTATTTAACATGCTATCACACATACTTATTCCACAGGGCCTATCATGATCTTGTCATGCTTTAGTATGTACCATGTGTTTATAACAGTATGGTCCCTACCTTATTATGAACATATTATACCTTACTTATTCTTAACTTAACTAATCAAAATCCTGCTTCATAATTCAACACTGAACGCTTAGCCACATAACTGAGTTACTCATGCATATACAAGATATTTCATGCTCAAATTGCTAAAACATATAGCAATAAAAAACTTTTACTAACCATATGCTCACAAAGGTCTACTACCCCAGGGATAGCTCTACTTAATCTAAAAACCATGGTTTAAGTTCAGATATCACACTCATGTGTGCCCGAATCCCTTAAACCTTGGCTTTGATACCAAGTTGTAACACCTCCTTTTCAATTTAACTTATAAAATACTTCAAACTTTCGTTAACGCCAAAAAGGTTATCAGATTTACAAAACACTAGTTCATATTTACACATGTTAACGAGTATTTCAAAAGACGTATCAAAATCTATCTTTTCCAAACTATTCGGAGCTATCAGAAACATCATGGAGCTGGGGCCTTACCCTTGCTGGAACCTGATCCACCTGCAACATACAACACTAAAACGTAAGCTTTCACTTAGTAAGCATACTAGCTAAACACAAATAATTATATAATAGGAGTAAAGTCTCCCCAGGATGTCTCTCATCCAAGGTATAACAGCTGTAAAGCTGTTCAAACTGTCATTGTATCATAGTATAGCTACACCACCTGCATAGCCATACGCCTATACCCCTTAACACTGTTCTGGTGTACAACTACACCACCTGCGTAGCTATACACCCTGTCATTATTCTGGTATATAGCTATACCACCTGTGTAGCTATATACCTTATCACTGTATTGGTACACGCTACACCACCTACGTAACTATGTACCCTAATTCTGTTCATGTGCATAGCTATACCACCGGCATAGCTATACACCACTATTGTTCAATATATATGCATCATAGCTATATCACATAACAAGGATATCATACAATATATAAATCATGGATACTTATATGTTGTTCATACAAGAGAAATAGTAAACTCACCTAGTATCTGATTACTGTGCTAAACAAGTAAAGTGTTTTGTTGAGTATCCCGACACCTCCCTATACCAAAGAATAGGCTAAACATCACAAATTGAACAAACTGACCTGAAAATGGGCCTACACGGGCTGTGTACCCCTCACGACTAAATTCGGTCAACACGACCAAATTCCGATCATTAAACCACCAAGTCATCCAACCGAATTCAGTTGGTAAATGTTGCTACACGGGCAGTGTACCCTTACACGGGCCGTGTACCTCACATGCTACAAAACCATGTTTACCCACATGACCTATTACCGTGTTTGACCTCTACACGGGCCGTGTACCCCTACACGGACCGTGTACACGATCGACCTGCAACTTTCTGTGAAGAACACAGTTGCTGTTCTTGATACCAAATCGATTTCTTTAACTGTACAAAAGTGTTTCTCCACACCCCAAACACCTTAAAACATATATATAACAACAACAAACACCTTTGATCCATGATTCAAGCTTTTGGATCCTTTAACCCATTAAAACATCAAAACTAAACAAACCACACATACCTCTTGCTTATAGGTTTTGATAGATTGATGTTTAAATGCTAATATTTGTTGTGCTATGGCTCCAAATTTGAAAGGAAATGGGTAGCTCTCAACTTCTTTGATGCAAAGAAAATGTGTATGTGTTCTAAGGCATTTGCATATATATACACAACTATGGGTTATTAGTAAAACAACCCCTGAACTATCAACTTTCTTTTAGGCGGTTTTAACCCTTTTAGTTCATAAACACCCATTATCATTTATAATACCTGATTATAAAGACTTTCCTACTTTGGGACGTTACAGTTGTAGTATTTTATTGGTTGCACTAAATTTATGTTTTAATTACAAGATTTCTATTAGCTTATGTATTAGAAATTGAACTGGGTGTTACATAGAGGGAGAGAGGGACAAACATACACAAGAGAGAGAGAGAGGGATTTTCAATAGGAGGAAGGTGAGGGATGATCTTTTTTGTTGAAGAATTAGTGTTTGACGATTTTCCAGTGATGATATGTGGTGAGAGTGAGAGAGAGAGAGAGAGAGAGAGAGAGGCGGGAGGGGGTTTCGAAGTATGGAAAGTTATTGGTAATGGTTTCTAAGGAGTAGCTAATTTTGTCAAGGGCGAGAGTGATGGTTTCCGATGAGGTTGATGGTTTTCAATAAGGGTGCTGTTTTCTGACGAGGGTTTCAGGTTGAGGGGCAAATGATGGAATATAATGATCTAATTTGAGTTTGTTTCTACAAATATGAGGTAACATGTTTTGTGATTTTTGTAATTGACAAAGATTGACAACTGAAGGATGAAGATGATGATATTAGATGGAGGGTCAAGATTGCAAATGTTGAAACTTAAAAAACTACTAAAGTTACAGTATGTAAGCAACTAGTCATTGTATATTAGTAACATATATATCATACATGTATATGATCAAATAAGGAGAACGTTTATAAAAAAAGTCTAAAAACGTAATCGCATATATATATCTCCAATTTTATTAAATTTGTAATTATGCATGTTAATTAGAGTTGATAAATGCCAAGAAATTGATAAATACATGATATATACATGAAATTCATTTTCAGTAAATGCATTATTTGATGCAAGTTTGTGACAATAATGAATTTATAGATGCACATGATCCAATTGATCATATCTTTTAGAGAGGTTTTATATCATCATATATAATGTTCTTACTTATACGTACTACTATTCACAAGATTAACATAACTGTCAAATCAATAGAGGAAGTGGGGAAAAAAATAAGTGGATTATAATGTTATTTTGTGATGAAGAAGGAGGAAATCGTATGAAAAAATAGAATTTTTCATCTTTTTTATACCTTTACAAAAAAAAAAAAATATATTCTCTCTGTATATAAATATCTCACACTACTACATACTCATGACTTCTATAGAAGAAAATCGAATATATTATATATAACTAGTGTCCGAATTGAATGGCTTCAGACTCATCCTCATCTTACCTTCTTGGGCATGCTGATCTTCCTTCACTCTACTATGAAACGACCAACAATGTAAACGCTGGTAAGCCTGGTATCATTGACTTGGGGCTTAGTCTCAAAGTATCGCAGCCCCAAACTTACAACCATCCTCAAAATCCACATGGTACGTAATTTCTTCTTACTTAATTTTCTCTGTTATAGGTACGTACTTTTTGTACCCTTTTACATCTGTTAATTAATATATATTGGGTGGTCGATCAAATAAAAATAAAAAAAACTGTTTGAATCGGTTGCAGATGAGTACCAAGATCTAGTAGAATGGAACCAGTCGTTGCACCCCTACGAAAGTCCAGACATTGGTCACGTCATTTATCCTAGGAAGACAAATAATGAGATTAGGGATCATGATCAACGAAGTGATTTTGTGAAGGTTAACATGGATGGGGTTTTCATTGGTCGAAAAATTTGCCTTCTTCATCATTCCAGTTACTCCAGTCTTGCAACTCAACTAGAAGACATGTTTGGTTAGAATGCTTAATTAATATACATATATATACTTCTTTTAATTAATGTCACACGAAAAATTAATTAAAGCTGTTAGTTTTTTTATTGTATGATTATATTATAACATGATTAGTCATGTTCTAATTAAAGTACGTTGTGGGTTTTATAGGAAAACAATCTTTATGCGGGACGTTACGATTATTTGAAAGTTGTTCAGAGTTTTTGTTATGGTATAAAGATAAAGATGAACAGTGGAGAATTGCGGGTGATACCCCATGGAAGTAAGTTAATTTCTCTTTTCAAGCTCGATCGAGAAAATATATATGTATTTGCTGCAGATCCATAATCTTGATTGAGAAGAAGTTTATGTATGATTAAATTATATATGTAGGGAGTTTGCAGATACTGTAAAGCGAATTCGGATCATGCTTAAGGACGAAACGCGTTTTTGGTCTACCAAGACAATGATCTAAGTATCTAACGTACGTACTCTACCCGGCCATATATCCGACCATGGATCGATGAAGGATACATACATATACATATATATATATATATATAAGATGGCACTGGTACATTTTGTACGTCTTGGTGTTTTACTGACTGGATAGCAGGGATCTTAATTAAACAATTCGGAGAGACTTTTTGTCTTTCGGTTATCTTAATTAGTTGTATGGAATTCATGTAATTAACTAAAATTTGATCGATCCTGTTATTATTAATATATATCCATATAGATTTGAAGTATATGTATGTTTAATTATAATATTAATTAGATTAGATGAGGGGAAAAAAACAAACGAGCAGAAGAAAATTTAAGACGAATTCACAGTTTCACACGCATATGCAAGGGCTAAAGGCAAAGTAACACATATTTTGTGTCCGATAAATTCGTGGAAAATTAGTGGGAAAAGGATGTTTCTTTCAGATTTTCTACGGAATCGACCGTTTATAAATGTTTAATGGGAAAATTATTTCTCTCAGATTTCCTAGAGATTCCCAATTCGTGGGAAATGTAGGAAATCCGTTGAAAATGTGTTCTCTGACTCAAATTCGTGGAAAATCCATTGAATTTTTTTACAAAATTTGGTCTATGAGAAATC
This sequence comes from Drosophyllum lusitanicum, assembly GCA_032274825.1. NCBI lineage: Eukaryota > Viridiplantae > Streptophyta > Magnoliopsida > Caryophyllales > Drosophyllaceae > Drosophyllum > Drosophyllum lusitanicum. The sequence goes on from JAUEJL010083972.1 coordinate 10,348, forward strand.
CGTTTCTAATGCATGATTTTCTTGTAATGATGTGTGTTTGCACTAGCTAACTTAATAACCAGGTTAATGAGTGAAATTTTGAATAAACTATGTATGTGTCAATTTTTCTGATTATAAGATTATTGACTCCAGCTTATCAACTTAAAATAAGTCATAAGATTAATTTGATAAACATATAAGCTAGAAAAAATTAGCATATAAACTTATAAAAATTCTAATAACTAGCTTATAAGTTGAAAAAATAATTAAGTTAAACAAACACCTCAGCTCATATATAAACAAGACATTTCTCATGCATATTACATTTCACCTAGTGATTTTATTCTTTAAAGGTTCGTAATTAACAAGTCAAAGCGGTTCAAATCAATATAACAAGCTTAACTACAAAGAAACAATATTTTTAAAAACTTATAGTATATATTAATTTTTTTTACTAGAATTACATATATTTTTATAAGTTTCAATATTTTTTTACTTTTTATATTATCGTATAAAATTAATATTAAAAATACAATAAGTTAACATTTTAATTATTAGTAAACTAAAATGATTAAAAACCAAATTTAATCATACCAGCAAAAAAAACATTATTCCAATTTTCAATCCACTAATAAAAGAAAAAAAGTTTTAGACGATTGCAGTTTTCTATAACGATAAAATATCGTCGCCAAAAGCCACTACACGACAAAACGTTTACCTTTTTGACTTTGACAATTTCAATTATTCAATATATGGTTTTTCACTTTCGTTGGCGACAAAGTCGTTTCCAAAACTAATATCATTTTTGTTTTACCTTTTTTTCATGAAATATTGAATTTAAGAGGTGGAATACGACTCCCTTTTTTCAGATCCTTTTGCGAAAACGTTTTGGTGACAATATGTCTTCGCAACAGACATTTGGCGATGGCAAAGGGACTTTATGGCAACGACAACTATCGTCACAAATTATGTTTTTTCTTGTAGTGATCTTTAGTGTTTAATTAATTTTAAATTTATATAAAGTCCAGATGTTATCGATAATCACACTCTTCTTTATTTAAGTTGGTTTAAAAGTGACGCATTAAATTGACACATTATAAAAAATAGACATATTGTGCTTTTTTCACACCACGCGGGTAAAATAATAGTTATATAAAACACATATAGTATTTTTGTTGATTACATGTAATGTTTTTTTTTTCATAATCGCCCGCAAGTTGTATTGGGATGATAGTAAATTTACATATTAGTTTTTTTACATGTATATGTTATTTGAAAAAACTATGTTACTTGTAGAAATTAGTTTCAAATATTATTACACTTTTGCTAATTAATTATTTTATGAAAACTTCTTTCAATAATAATGAAGTTATCACACTTTACGCTATGTTAAAAATATTATTTGGATTGATTTGACTTATGGTTTTCAATGGTAAACATGTCTAAAATATATCTTAATTTTTTTGGTATCACATTCAAGTAAAATCCGCAAATAGCATCTTACTTTTACCGATATATATATAGTACATTTAGATCATAGTTTTAAACTAGTTATAACCTCCCTATGTGGACGGAGTTTTTAGTTTGAACAAAATATATAAATTTACATCCAAATATATAAATTAAATTGTGAAAAATATAAACATTTATGATGTACAAATTTAAATTTATTCGGATTATTATATACTAAGTCAAATGTATTTTTCTCTTTAAGTTTGTGAAAAAATTAAACATTTAGGTTGTTTAGATCTAAATCGAATTTTAGATTTTATTTTCCATATTATGTCTAATGTATCTCTCTATACGTTTTGATGTATCATGTTTAGTGTGTACATCTAAATATATATTTGTAACCAACTAAACTATCCACATCCTGATATAAGTAATAACGTAATATGACATGTATGAAATGTATTTTTTAGTATTGGATATTAAAAATACTTTTTTCTAAAATAAAAGTCGTATTACGCTCAAATTGATATCAAAATGTAGATAGAAATTAGACGGTTGTATTCATATTTACATTAGACATAATGGGTTAAAAGTTATAAAAGAAATATAAAAATATATAAAAGTAATTACCTGAATATAATAATATAAATATAAAAACAAATAATAACACCTCATGCGATGAAAAAAATAGAAGAAAAAGAACATCTAAGTTTCGAACCTTGTACCTGTGATGTAGATCTTCCCCTTGTCTTGCCACTCCGCCAGACACCATTGTACTTGCAGCTTAAAAGATATATAACAATTATAAGGAAAGTTACAGTTCATAACTTACCGATGATTGTTATTATACATAATGGGTAAAATCAGGTAAAGTAGCTAAATTATCAAAATGGGTTAAAGTATGGATGAGTTTGGTTCCAAAACCAAACCGAAGTGTTCCGAACTTGAAATAAACCGAAACCGAAAATGCCCCAACTTAAGAACCAAGAATTGAACCGTTTGTTCCTAATCGGTTCTGGTTCCGGTTTGGTTCCTAGGTTCCGGGTAAAAAACCGAATCCGGTGGAACCGAAATAAGATAAATATAGGAACCAATAACTGACCCAAAATGTGTAAATTGGTTCAGTTATGGTTCGGAACCGGGTCAATTCGCGTTAGATAGGGTTTTGCTCATCCCTAGGTTAAAGTGATCCAACGCTCATGGTAGATGACTTCTTTCAAGAAGTGAAGTGTCGGTACTTTTGTGCTAATCATTTTATCAAATTAAAAATGGTATGATAGTAAATTATCCCATACCCTAGGCAAACTTATATCTAGATAGAAAATTTTTTTTTACTAAAATTTTTAGTTGATTATATGTTAACGTGTATTAGAGTTTTTAAAAAATATATATACATAGATCATAGATGCCCCAAAAAAATGCCTTTGTTCATCTTTGAAAGCAAAATTGATAAAAAAAATGATGTAAAGCAATTAAATATGAATTAGAAATGATTTTTGATCCCAGCTTTGAGAAAACTAGTGAAATTGATCCACCAGAAGCTCAATGGACTCTTGAAATAGAAGAAGCTGACGATAACGAAACCTTGAAATAGAAGAAGCTGACGATTAAAGCCTCGGTGAACAGCAGACTTAACTATAACTATCCTATGGTAGCGAATTTCCTCGTTGTTCACCTTAGGTTTAATTTCTTATTTATTTATTTAGTTTGATATTAACTTATAATGAAGACTCATTTCTTATCCTAAGCCCAAGGCTGCAAATCCCTTTCCTTCCTATCCTTGTATCCTAATCCTCCTCCTTTAAGAGAACCTATATGAGATCATGTACTGAGAGAGAGAAAGCTTCTACAGATCCGCTCTAACTCTATCCTCTCACCTTAGAGAAGGGCGACCACACCTCCTAGTGCCATCAACTAGAATCAATTCCACCCTCCTAATTGGTGCTGGTTGCCTCCTTTTAACGTGTCCGAACCAATTAATGCAATCTCCATTTTCTCAACTAGTTAACAATAGACGTCACTCCTAATTTGGTTCTGAAAACACCAATCGGATCTTTATCTAACAAAGTCTTCCCACAAGTCCCTCTAAGCATCCTCATCTTGGCCACTTCCATCTTTTCCGCTTGCGCCTTTTTCAAGAGCCAACACTCAGATCCATATAATATAGCAGGTCTAATAGCCAGTTGGTAGAATTTTCATTTCAGCTTAAGCGGTACTATCTTGTCGCATAGAACTCCTATCACCGCTCTACACTTCTGCCATCCCACTTGAATACGGTTGGTAACGTCCTCATATATCCTCCCTCCCTGTTCTTGTGTACCGTGGAGCCCAAGTACCAAAAGGACTCCTGGGTCTAAAGGCGTGATCCTCTATGAAGATATCATGGCTGTCATCCTTATCGGTCTTGCTGAAATCGCAATAAAATACCTCGTCTCATATCTACTAATTCGAAGTCCCGAGTCCTCTAACGCTACTCTCCACGGATCTAATCTTCTATTCAACTCCTTTTACGATTTTGAAACCAAGACAATGTCGTCAGAAAATAGCATACACCATGGGACACCTCTCTTGATCCCCTTCGATAGCTCGTCAAGAATCACTACAAAAAATGAACGAGCTAAGTGCAGACATTTGGTGGAGGCCCCAGAGCACCAGAAAGTACTCGTTGTCTCCCGCCGGTGTTCTCACACAGGACAACGCCCCATCATACAAGTCTTTTAAGACCCTAAAACATGATAATGAAAAATTATACAACGTTTACTAGAAAAGAATATAAAGATGGAAAAAACGTGAGGAGATGAAGGAGAAAAGAGAAAGTAATAATGTTTACTATTTTGTCCTTTTTAATTAATTAACATAAATAAATTCAATTAATGAGAATCATTATATCAAAATCAAATGAATGGTCAATATAGCTTTTCACAAAACTAACGCTGTGTTCCCGAATTTCAGATACGAAAGAAAATAATAGAAAAGAAAATTAAGGAGAGAAAAGAAAAGAAAAGAAGTAATAATAATTTTAGTTTTTCGCGTTCCCAAGTTTGAAAGAAAATAAAAGAAGAGAAAGAGTATTGTTTTTATTTTGTGTTCCCGAGTCGGAGAGAACGAAAAAAATGAGTTGTATTACAATAATACCCTTATTTTCTAAAATTATTAGTTGTTAGTAGGGGTAATTTAGTCACT